>BGPR01001267.1:52805-159431 GCA_013235015.1 Araneus ventricosus | reverse complement strand
ATGTTGCAGTCATGCTTTTGTCAGGCATAATATGAAATACGCTTACAATATATTATGTTTTATGAAACTTTGCACGGCGAGAAAAATGTACAGTACAAATTTTCAATACTAACATTTTCTGTGAGCAAGTAATGAGTATATTTTAATGGTTGAAAAGTTGTCAGTGTGCACTGTGTAGTTAATGGTAATTAATCAAGTTAAGGTACAGAAATAAGGCTTACAGGTATAAATATTATAGATTTATAGTAAAACGTATATATGATCAATCCTTATATATTTTCAATAATGCCGAAAATATCATAAGCAATATTTTATAACAAAACATAAGCACCAACGCAAAGTACACAAAAGTAAGTAATTTTATATTTTGAGATTCTGATAAAATTTAGTAAAAATATTAAAAAATATTGCAAACACATTTTAATTTTCCGAAGTTCGGGCAGATTTTATTAATGATGTTTAAAAACAAATAAAACCGGAAAATATCGTCAATTTCCTGCTACGTACGTCTTAAAGGGAAAAACATTATGAAAACCTTGAGTACAAAACTCTACAAAAATAATTTTTAGAAAATATACTTAAAACTAAACTTTTCAATAGTGAAACTTATTACTGTTTTAAAATGAAAAATTATATTTTTTGCATCTATATCCATAAATCACTAAAAAAAAAATGTGCAAGCAATCTCTGCATAGCAGTGATTAACTGATAATTACAGTTGAGCACAAAGCACAACTTAGTCAGAATACGTAGTTATGCCAAAAACTATACGCACTTTTGTAATAAAAATCTTGAGGTTTGTCATATTTTCTCCTGTGCATGCATGTTTGGAATTGATATAAATATGATTACACTGTCAAAGTTTGACTTTCATAGCTTGTTTTTCTTGTTTCTGTAACAGAGTAAACAAGCCCTCTCCTCCATCTCTATTCATCAAGAAGAAATAAAGAATAGTGATCCGATTTCTCTGTTCGGAATATGAATCATTGACCGAAATTCAGTGACTTGACAAAAGGTGAGGAAAAAGCAAACCACCCGTCTGCTAAACTACTGATGTGAAGATTCAACAATTTGTGAAGGTGTGTGTGTTGGCAAGCAAGTGAGCCACCGCAGACAGTGTAACGCAGTCTTTACAAATTAGTCATGGGCTGCATATGATATTATCCAAGGAAAATCTCAGCTTTCATAAAGACTGTGGATAAAGTGAATTCCATGGCAACGAATGCCAACAAAATCGACCAAGGCGATGAAACCAGATGAATTGGGTTTTGAAATTTTGGAATACCTTGCCTGCAGCTCAGAGCAAGCTCTTTCCGACTCTCATCTCTCTGGACTGATCAAAGATTCTTTATTGGGTTGTCGATTTTCTATAGACAAAAAAGAATGGAAAGCGGTTTTGTAGATATGGCCAACTTAACGAAAACGGTTTCTTTGTAGAGAATACGCAATGTTATGGACAATTCTATCAAATATATCGAAAATGAAGAATACTATGAAGAAAAAGGATGTTCTTGTTGAAGCTGTACATTTGCATAAAGAAAAATTAAAAGAAAAGTGCGAATAATTATTTATTTTTCCTAGTAGAGTTTTGAATAAATGATTTTAATTTAATCACAATAATGCAAACCTTCAAATTGTTTTGATTGAACTGTAAATGAAAAAAATATTTTTAAATAACTTTTTATGGTGATAAATTTAAACTTATATTGACAATTTGCAAAAAAGTAAAATAAATAAATTAATAAAGTAGCGAAAGCATGTTGCCTTGTTTGTGCGACGTTAAATTTCTTATAATAAATGACAAAAGTTTGTTTAGGAAGATGTATGTTGATGATACATAACAGTAACAAATCAAAACTTTGGTATTAATCATAAATATTCGCATTTCGTTTCATCCTAACGCAACAATGTGTTAAAATGTCTCCATGTGTAACAACATATGTTTAAACAAGGCCAAATATTCGTAACCGTCACATGAGGACAAATTTGTATTTGAAAAGAAAAGATTCGGAGAAGAGGGTAGAGAAAGAGTGGCCTGATTTAGATAACTGTATGTGAACTCATGCAACACAATGGGGTGCTAATTAAATAATGTGATTGAAATAAAATACAGAAGAGTCTCAGAATTACAAGAAATCAATTTATTCTAAGAATGATTCTTTGGCATTAAAGCTAGCTGTGAGACGGTCAGATAATGAAAGAAAAATTAGTCGAGATCTGTTTGCGACGTGGCTATGACAGATGATACTGGATTTCATCTGTGTCATAATCTTTTTTCTACGAGAAGCAGTTTTCGTTGTTGGAACATAAAATAATTATGAGATTATATCTGGTGAATTGAAAGATCGGCTGCAAACACAAATTGTTTCCTCCGGCTGGAAAATGAGATGGGAAAGTATTGATTAATCCACAGATGAGCTGTCGCGCAAACAATGAATTAAAACTAATGCGTACAAATTGAGAACGTGAGTTCGGCATTTTGAAGCATCCGATTTTATATCAGTAGTTTCCAAAGAATGATAATTTTAATTCCATTTTAACACGCTCTTATTTAACTTCTTCCATGTTCGTTAAGATGGAATTTTGCAAAAGATTTTTGCACTGACTCCCTAATGTGCTACAATTCTGAAATTTTGTTCATTAGTGTGCTGACTATGATAGTTAAATACTGTAATTTTTCAGAACTTAATTATTAATAAATAAGTTTTAATTAAATTTCGATTCCATATGAGACAGCGGCATCGAGTAATTTGAGCAAAAGTTTATTTCAGGATTCCAAAATAATTATTATAATGAATTATGAAATATTTTAAACACTAAAAGGTAGAAAAGAGATAATGGTAAAAATAAAACAAATTAAACAACACTCTTTTATTACAATTCTAAAAAAGCTCAACAAAATATTTTTATTCGAAACATTGGAGGTTAAAATAAACATGACGCCCTGAAAGCAGAACGCTAAGGAAATGAAGCCAAAACGCATTTCATAAGAAAGAAAATTACTGAACATTCAGTGAAAGATTAAAATATATTATTAATCTTATTAAAATATCAATTTACTTAGAGTATTTCTATCACGATTTATAATTTTTGTCAAAAATTTACTTTCTACTTTTCAGTAAACTAAACAAAACGTATTTTTTACAATATTTTTTAATAAGCTGTACGACTTGTTTTAATATTAATCGAACTCAGACGCTTTCGTTCGTTTCGTGCGTGCTTTCATGTAAACAGAAAAAAATTACTTAACAGCTTGCGAAAAAGAAGCTAAAGGAAAGTAAAATCAATAGATTTAGTTTCAAAGTAATTATTATATAGAATTTGTATAGATTAAATAGATTTATGTTAAATATTAAAAATAATGATGACTTAATAACCTGTAATTTGTAGCCAATAATATTATTGTTTTGTTTTATTTAAAAGTCTTGAATATTTTCATGCAAATGACTTGGTAGAGTTTTGTGTTTATTATGATACATAACGCTTCTTGAAATCATGTTCGAAATATGCACGATGCCATTTGTGGATGAGACTTAACATTAATAGTTGACGTTTTGACTTCCGTTATCATATCCGATTTTCTGTCGTTAAGGAATTTTCGAGTACCCTTGGAAAGGTATACGTATACCACCAGTTTGAAATCCTGCTTCAAATAATCTCATTATCATTTTCCAATATCGTCAAAAAAGCACGGTTTCTTTCGAAAGAAATGTTTCTTGAGTATTGACGAGTGTATTGATTTCCTGCTGCCTAATTTTTTTTTATGAGTTAACATTTTGTCATGCATCATTGAAAGATGATTATCATTGGAATAATAATGGCCTAGAGAGACCATTAGTATTTTGTACTTCAATGATCAATTTAACTATCTCAAATGTCTTTTAGCAATTTTATTTTACAAATTGGAATGATTATTTGTTACCTTATTATATGATGCGTTTAGAGTTGAGTCTGCTGCATTTCCTGCTACTGAATGCGGTAAGAAACAATACTAAAATTCATTTTTAGTTCTCAAAGATTAAAATTTTTTTTGATGTTTTCATCCAACGCTGTTGTTGCTACGTATCCCACTAGGTTTAGCTTAATTAGCTAAGCACATGAGTCAAGGACTCATGAAAAAGGGGAAGTGAGACAGCTTCCGTTGATCAAAACGACCTTGGAGCACTTAGGTATCACCTGAGGATGGTATCACCAGTATATGGAGGTAGGTTGCCCTCCTGGAGGACTTTCGGCGAGAACTGGCCCGCATTTGTATTTCGCTTCGAGGAAAGCCAGGAAAACTTCCAGCAGCCATCCCGACCACAGTAAGCAATATGTTACTAAGGGGTCTATTCTGGTATCCCCGGTTGGGTTGGGAGACGTTCCCGTTGTTAACGTGTGGAAAAAGTTACGTCTCCCAACCCAACCGGGGGTACCAGAATAGACCCGTAAAGCGCACATCGGTCTACCAGTTATGAATTGTGCTGGTTAGGACAGTTTAGGGATAGAACTCGCAACTATCCAATGGAAGTTTCTTAGTCATACGACACTTCAAACCAATTGGACACTTGTGGGCTCATCCAAATGTTATTGTACCTAATATATTTTTTTCTTCTTATTACGAAATGGAAAGAACACGTATAGGTACTGGGTGTCTCAAAAAAGTGGAACAAGCGTTTATTTCCTTAAATATTGATCATAGACATATACTTCCAGTTACAAAGTTTCATCAAATAAGGTAAGAATTTGCATGAAAGTACTTTGACTTCTAAGCGGATTGAAAATCAAAAGTTACACAAATTAAATTTGTATACGACCCCCATTATGCAAAAATGTCATTTAGTAAAATATTTTTCTTTCATTCATCTATTCATATACAGAGTTTCACGTTTCTACCTACAAAATTTACAGAGATATAAGAAGACAAATTTATAGACTTAGAGCACTTTTCCATACCTCTCACTGCTGTTTGATGCAGTCTTTCGATGTACATTTGAGGGATAATATAAATATTTCAATAGGTAATAACCTATTTTAATCAAAAGGGCGAAATCGGGAAATAACAATGTAGTTGTTAACTCTTGTTAAATATAAAAGTAAAATAATACATTAATTGAAATATTTATAAAAATATTTCATCTTATGAATCTTCAAAAAATATCCACGATGATATATCAGCAGTGACAGCTCACCTGTTCAGAAACAAGAAATGCTATAAAAATATTACTAGAATACAATTGAAATTCAATTTTTCAAAAAAAGCTTTACCTTCAAATAGCCCAAACTCTTGTAGTTTTAATTATCTGAATTCTATTTTGGAAAATTATAGTCCTTTTTTTGGTGAGTGAGTTTTAATAACAGAAAACTAATGTATAGTAACCGGAAAGTTCCCGTTGAGGCAACATGAAAGTGAATCACAAACCTAAAAACAGTCAATGAAAGAAAAAATCGAAGAAAAACAAATCAAGAGCGCAAAGGCGAACCTTGGGTGAGATTGAATGGGGGGAAGGAACATTAGTTGGCCTAGCGCCAAACAGGAACATCCGAAAATCCATTTTTGGCCAAATTCAAAGACGGAAAGGACAGCTATTTGCCTTCTCTCATTGTGTCACTTAATTGTATGCAATGAGCGAATTTTGGTTCTTTTCAAAACTATTTGGTGTGCAGCCCCATCCTATGTCTGTATTAAATTTTCTCATTTTTCTCATTTTCGTTGGTAATCGAATTCTCAGAATAAGGAAGTAAGCAAATAAGGATAAGAACGAAAGTACTAATTTTTAAAATAATTTTAATGATTTCTGCAACCCTAAAGGACGAGTCTCCACTGCCTTTTTGAAACTTAATTATACGAACAACGCTGAGAGCAAATAATTTAAAATTCTTGCCCGTTTTTTGGTTATTTTCCTGTTTTATGTTAAATTTTATTTTCTCAAGTTATCCTTCCATTCTTTATCAAGTCTTTGCAACTATCTGCCAATGAAACTGATTAACAGTATGTGTCATTGGCAACTTTTTTCAATCCATTAGGATTGGATGGTGTACTACTAGACAAATATTTGCATTTCGTAGTTTTTTTGGGACACCCTGTAATTGAGATTTCTACATTATAAAGAAACGTTGATGATGAGAGACTTACTCTTCTCCTGTTCATTTTCACCAATCTTTTTTTGTTTCCATTGGAAGAAATGAGCACACAAGCAATCTTAGCTGCTAGAAATAACGCAGTTAAACTGATGAATTCTATAGCTGTAAAGTAGTTTAGGCGGTGTGTTGCAGCTGATCATGCCGAATTTGTAGGCGGAGATAATAATGACAATGAATATCCAAGTTTGTATAAATCGTTAAGTGTTTGCATACAACCAGAAAGGTCAAGTGAAGAGAATATAGAATGGAAGTTCTAGTTTTACAAGGTAAAAAATTCCAAATTCTCTCATGAAAAGAAAATGCGTTTTATATAAATTAAAAGTCACCATGAGACAATATCGTTGAATAACAACCATAGTGGTGGTTCTAATCCCACTTGGTGTAGCATATCTAGTCAAGTTCATGAGTGAATGACTCATGGTAAAGGGAAAATGTGGTATCTTCTGTCGGAGTACCTGATGTAGAAGTCCGACTTAGCTCCGATAAATGGGGGTGGATTCTCTTTCCAGGAGACTTTCAAGGGAAACTGGTTCACATTTGTGTTTCACATAAAGGAAAACCAGGAAAATCTTCTGCAGCCAACCACACTGCAGTGAGCAATTCGTTGCTAAAGCACGTATCACGCTTTCAATTTTTGATAACAACCATTGCTACGAGCAACAAATAGAAATGGAGCCAATATTTTTTATTTGATCTAGATATTCGTTTGAGTTCTATAATCTATGCACTTTTCTTTACCCTGAGTGTTAATAAAAGGACCTTGCGAAAACCTGGGAATTTTAGTTCTGCTTTTCTTGTAAGTCGCATTCAAAATAGCTTGAATATCGTTGAAGTTTATTGACTCTGTATTCTCTTGGGGCATATAATGTTAAATAAATTGTTGTGAGGAGAGAAATATTATTTTAAATAAGTTTAATGCAAATGACATTCTGTGTTAAACGCGTTTTGAATAGATTGATAATAAATGACGTGTATAGGCAAAAATCGAAAATTCTTTAATTAACACATGAGCGTGTAGCACTAGAGACTGACCTATAATTACCTACTACTACCTAAAAACAATAGACCCACAATTATTTGAATAAATAAATTTTTTCTCATGTTAAATAAAAATGAATGAATTAAACATGAATGAATCTCATGAATTAAAATAAAAAATACTTTTTAGATAAATTAATATTCTCTTTGACATTAAATAGTTAAATGACGCTGATTGGCTGAGAACGAAATCTATAATAACACTGTAGTACAAGATATGAAAATGTGTAAAGTTTCTTACCCTTTTCACGCTTTTTTGAAACAGGCTAAAAATTTGCCCTTCTCTGATGTTGGTGACGATTTCTTTTGCAGAATGATGCGGTGAAACAAGCTCCACTGTGTTGATGAATCTGTACAGTTTCTAGAAAATTTATGTTAGAAACGTTTTTTAGATTATTATGATATGTAATATGCCTTCATTTTATTGTTACACAGCATAGGCCCATTTCAAAGAATTTTAGAGCTCCTTTACGTAGGTGAAATAATTCCTTGGGAAACTCATAGTGATTTAACAAGGTGGGTAATCGCATACCTCTGACTATCACACTTTTATTACGTAGAGAGGATGATAACTGGGAATAAAAATATTATTTTTATTGTTTTGCCCAAGAAAAAGTAAACACTGAAGTAAGCAATGCACGTACCATTTTTAAGTAACTGTGAAACATTTTACTGCACACTGTTTGATACATGTACGATGCAGTAACACTCTTTTTCATTTATTTCCAGTAGTTGATTTCAAATCATCATTTGATAAATTCATTTGCGGATGTGATTGTATCTATTGTGAACATTTAAAGGAATTGTATTAATTATTAAAGTTTTCCACTGTTTATAAATGTCATGTTGTATATTTATACTATTCAAATCAAATTACAAAAATAGTTATTGATTTACAGCAATATGCCCCATTATTAAGATAAACATTATTATTAAATGATATTAATGTAGTACAATCAAGTCGCATTATTAGAACTACCTCATACCTTCGATTAGCAAAGGAAATTAAAATATCAAGGAAACTCAGTGGATATATAAGAGCATATATTTTCTATTTATTAAACATATCAACACCAACTACAGTCAAACAGAAAAAATGGTAGGATAATTAATTACTAGGTTCACGGTCACATTTGTTAAATTAGACAGATTATGTAAAATGTTTCCATCCACCTGTATTGATAGTGCCTCCGCATTGGACAAATGGAGTAGTTTCGACAAGCAAGAAATTAAACAGAGAGGCATTACAAGTTATTGATAATGGAATTACATGAGGCCTTCAATCGTCGCGCAATCATCGTAATAAGGCAAGCAACTATAAGTACGCGAAAATTTCCCTCTCAGTTCAGAGAAGTTCTTGGATATGGGGGCTTCACAGGCGATGACTGGTAAAAGCACTAATGCTCACACAAGAATTTGGATTGGAATGGCCATTACTCCGTCTAAATCTAAATTTCGTTCTGGTATTTGGTTGCTTCCTTTAGAGCTTCTTCCATAACCAAGAATTCAGGCCGGAAAAATGTGTTGCACGTGTGTAGCTTTCATCTCCTGGGAGCTAATTACTTTCACTGCCATCCATCAGAGATTAGCGGATAGCCTTTGCTGATTGTCAAGCTTTATTGTGAATCGAAATCTGGTAGCTTTAGTTGTGAAGTTTGAATTTGTACTTTGTTGCACAAGGAGCACCACAGAAGAAGTCGAGTCAAAATACCAATGCTCACGCACGTATTCGGATTGGAATGGTCCAGAAAGATTATCCATCCAAATCTTAATTTTGGTCTCGTATTTGGTTGCTTCCTTTAGAACGTCTTTTATAATCAAGAGTATAGGCTGAAAGTGCGTATTGCAGGCATTTAGCTTTCTTTTCCTGAAAGCTAATTGTCTGAAATGCCTTCTACTCCATTCGGCGCTGACAGATAGACTTTATTGTATAATATTTTGATGTGAAATTACCTTTGAAGTATTTTTCATGGCATCTGACTGCTGTTCGTGTTGTAAAAGCAGGTCATTCCATTTTTGTAAATAGGAGGTTCTAATTACATGATTCTATTGTATATATTTTTACATATAAACAATTATTTAAAACGCGTGTTGCAAATAGTTGTTTATATGTAAAAATTCAGAATGCGCGAATTCCAGTTCGTTGATAATTTCCTAGTGTAATACCAAAGTTAGCAGCATATAGCTCAACTGAAAAACAAAAGCTTCTTTGTGTAATAAAAGTTCCCATTTAAATCCTTCTGATATTCTTGTCATTTAGATTTTCTGATAATCAGTTTTCAAATTATAATATGGCTTTCTAAGGAAAGTGATTTTTATGTTATATGCTAAGTGAAGCGAACCAAGCATTAAGTTATTCACCTGGCTGAAGAACATGACATTCGGACTCTTCCAAAAACACTCCTGTGGTTTCTTTCTCAGTTGAGGTAAGGCGTGTTTGAAGACCGCATGCTCCATGAAGAGGATGAGGATGCCGAATGCTCCACCGAGAAGCAGCATGAGGAACACTCCAGCAACAGACCGCAGGCTCAGAGGTTGCGGTTTGTTGAGTCGATGCACAGAGTGATTGAAGCAAGGCACTCTTCCAAACCATTTCTTTTGGAGTTGCTCCATCAGACCGTACTCGTTGTAACGGAGAATGAGCGTTGAGATGGACTTCTGAAGAAATGCAGAGAAAAGATAATGGAAAATTTTGTGTTTAAATTGGTATGTGAACCAATGTACTTTACACAGACTTACAATGTTTCGGTATTGATTATTGCTCTATGGAATCTTTTTGAACATTTTGATCTGGAATACTAGATTTTCATCGAGTTTACCGTATGAAAGCGTATGATATAATTATATACAAATTTTAATTTTTCAGCGAGAGTAAAAAGATGTATATTTCGTGGACTACACACAAGGCAAGTACTTCCTATGATACGAAAACGGAAAACCTCTTCTGCAGAAGTTTTAATTTATAACATCTAAATTAGCAGTGTTTAAATAAGTAATGCTTGAACGAAATAACTGTGTGTTCATAAATTTTTATTTCAATATAAAGGAGGAGTCTCTTTAAGTATAAATTTCCACCATTCTGTATCAGCATATATAAAATTATTTATACTCAATATAATAAAAAGAATAATGGATTCGAATATACTCACTGTACCGAACTAAGATCCACAAACAATTGCGCTGAAGTAATCGGTAGCCAAAATGCCTCTCTTTTGTGTGAAAGTGAAATAATTAGATTATAATAGAGCCTGCATCGGTAGAGTGATTTGGAGAAAGGATTTGAAAACCAAAAAGTTTGGTCCTATTTTTAAAAATATGTTTTGTTCCCAATGTTCAAAACAGTTGTCCTCAAACAAGGGTCGCTCTTATTTGCGACTAGCAGTGCGCGCACGGCGTTGCCCGTGGAATCAGGACTTCAACAAAATGGGAAAAAAGAATATCCACAATGACACGAAAAAGCTTTGAAAACAAAATCAAAACGAAAGATACACATCGGATTGTAGAAATGCATGCTGGGAATGAAAGCATATGACGTCACCTTCCTCTCGCTGTTAAATCTCGCTAGCAAAAAAACTGTTCGAACTGATCAGGGAAAAATTAATTAAAAAAAACGAAAAAAGATATTTTAACCGTTCTTGTTTTAAATCAGACAGAAACGTTCCAGTTATAAGCTGAAAAAAATTGAAAATAATAGTGTTATTACAACGTTATATTTCATATATGAAAATTATGGAGATGTTAGAACGTCAGATGCGATAATTTGAAGAAATCTTTATTAAAAATTACCATAAATGTGACTATTTTTCAAAAATTTCTCAAAATTTAGTAAATTATGTTAGCCATACGAAACAAACTGCATTAGAACGGAAATCGTTTGTTCTTTCCGATAGTGTAACTGTTTTTTTCGTACAATTATTCGAAGCCATGCTATTGAGAAATGAGCGCGAAAAATCACCAAAACAACACAAAATATTAAATAAAAAATTTCTAGATAAAATTTTAAAATTCCGGCTTCGAGGTGCATTCAGTCACCATTACGACTACCTGTGTACCAAATTTCATGGCTGTAAGTGAGATACATTCGTCTGGACATCGCAGACACACACACGCACACAAACATTGCCTTTTATAAGTATAGATCAACGCTGTCTGGCGACCCTGCATAGGTATAGGTGTTTTGTTCAACTCGTTAGCTAACGATAAAGGGGGATTCTTGAAGTAAAAGAATTTAGGCAAAAAAGAGAAATTTGAAGAAGTATGGAAATTTAACCATACAATTTTATGAGTAAGTTTATGCGAATTATTCGCTATTACTCTCATTGTCATTACATTTTTACTGCTTGTCGAAGTACTGACCAATTGGCTTGCTTCTTTCTTTACGTAAACTACCAAGCAACCCGTTCTATCGTTGACCAATGAATTGAGCTTTACTCCTATGTCGTTGCCCGGTCGCCACATAGAGTTGTTTGTAAATACGGCACCAATGACGGTTTTGTAACTGTCGTTGTATAAAATAGTATGCACAGCAAATATGTAATAAAAGCACAATATTTTTTGCAATTTATGATAAACGTTACGAAGTATGAATACATATACAACGTTTGTGGTGGTATAAAATGTCCAGCCGTATGAAAATAAGCTTCCTACAACTGCTTTGTTTGGTGTTTGGTTTGCGCATTTTTTCATTTTCGCCATTTTTTCTAAGAGTTTTGCATTTTTTAAAAATCAAAGTTATTTAGAAAACTTTGTTTGCATGAGTAGAAGAAATTAGAATTTTCCTGAAGAATTAAAATGAGCCCGAAATGTCGTCGATTGTCGTTTTTTTCGTGAAAAACAGTCATGGCGAATGAAGGTTATTCGCTAGTCCACGACTCCAAAACAAAACTGATTTAAATGGAAACTAGCTCAAAATAGTTCACTCTGATCCGACCAGTAGTTTTTCGTAACATCAAAATAAAATAAATTTTATGCCGATTTCTCAATAAACTTTTGAAGTTTTACAAAAATTCCACAATTTTCATATTTAAGTTATTGAAAACCTATGCCAGAATCATACTGGTAGTTTTGATGGGAAATAGAAACAAGTACACAGACCAGTGGCGAATCCATTATTCGGGTCTGGGGGAAGGGGGGCTGAGGTCATAAAAAATTTTGTATCGTCGTGACGAATGTCAAACCTCATGGATTAAGTGAACCAAAACACTTTAACTTTAAAGATTTTCCTCACCTGACAATAAGAATCATAAAGAACACTACAATAGTTTCGATAATTTAGTAAAAAATACACTGAAATAACTAGCCAAAAAAATATTTTCGACCGCGTCAACGCTACAAGTACAAGTGGAAGGATTAGAAAAGTAGGAAAATTTTCGAGCCTGTCAGGCCAGAAAGCAATGAAGGAAGGAAGGCCTGTCAGGCCAGAATGCTGTCGCGATTTTTTAATTATATTTTTAAATGAAAATTAAGAACAAACAGTTGTAGTGATTTGAAATAAAATCAAGAATTTTGGTTCAGCTTTGGGGGGGGGGGGGGCGGCAGCCCGATAGACCCCCCGGATTCGCCACTGACACAGACTAATATTTGTATTATATATATCCCTAGAGATTATTTAAAAATGCCCCAATTTACATGCACTGCATGTAATTTACAGATACATAATTATAGAAGCGAAAGTGAGCTTACTTTCAGCCTAAATCCTTTCTGCATACCCACAGCATATGCATCGTCGAATATAGATTGGCCCAGCAAATGAAGGCTGCATCCCGGATCGTTGCCTCTGAAATAATCCAGCACCACTGTATCTCCAATCAGTACTCCCAATTCACCACGTCTGAAACGGGGAAATTACAAATGGAATTCACATGATAATCTTCAGCAGGAGGTTATTGTTTCATGTAGGTTAATATTAAAACCTCACAATATGCTTAAAGGAGATACAGGTCTCGTTGTAGAATGTATTACTGAAACCTCCACTTGTATTTCTAAGTTAAATTAAAATAATTAACTTTTAAGGTGGGTTAACAAAAGAAATCAGCTTATATATGGAGTTCTCTTCATTTGCTTAAAAGCCTGTTCATTTCAGTTGTTGAATGAGTAATTTACTGAACGTTAAAGAGGAAAAATTGATAATATTCTGATAGTTAGAAATATAAAAAGAGCAAACTTAATACAATTCAATGTAACAGAAATATAATTTCTTAGATACGCAAAAACGAACTTAATAAATACAGCTTTTTTCATAAATGTGTCTTTTATTAATATTGATTTCAAAATTGCAGGTGATTGTGCATATAAACTTTCTGTCATTTTTAAAACGATGATTACTTTTGTGCTTAAAAATATATTTATTCATTAAAAAACAGGGTAGTTAAAATTAAGCTATCCGTATCCTGCAGAGAAAAAAAAAATCCAAATAAAAGCCCAAAATTTCAGTGATATGCATTTCAGAACATGGTGTAACGACTGACGCTAATCACTTTTATAATCATCGAACTTAAAATCAATTTGTTAATTACACGAAATAATATACTTGCTTGAACCTTTTATACTTATATACTCAGAGAAATTTTTCTACTGGTCAGTTGAATATTTTTGATTTTTTTGCTGACTATTTATTATTATTTGATTACATCAAATTCAGACCGTTAAATTTTTCCTAATTTTTTATAACATACTCGTTACTTAAGTGTAATTAAACTCTTTTCCCTTAAAAATAAAAAAAAAACTTTTAAAAATTTTTTCCTGATAAATAATAAGTTAAAGAACCCAATTTTAAAAATATAAAGATGCTTGTAACGACTAAAACTATTTAAATAATTTCTGCCCTGGGTTATGATATGCACAATTTCAAGAGAATACTTTGTATATTCAGTGTGATTATAATTGTACCCAAAATACAAATTACCTAAATTCATACATCTTAACATAAGAATTTCACTAAAGATACCCGGTTAAAATTTTTTATTTATAATGAAGAAGTTGAATGTTGTTTAGAGTAAAAGATTGGAGTTTATTGCTAAGAAAGTATTGCTGTAACTTGCATTTGCTAAAACATCATGCAATCAATGCCTTTATATTCTTTTCTGAACAGCTCTATCCAGTTATAGCAGTTTCTAGATTCGCGAATCGGGATTACGAATAAGTTAATATTGTTATAATGACATTTTACCATTATATATGGTCCTATAAGCTGATGATAGACGTCTTAATGACGAGATACTTTTCAAATGTGTCAAATTTTGAGAGATTATTGTGATCGAGGTCTGTAAAAGGATGAAGTAAACAAAACCTTTCTCTTCCGCTGAAATAAGCTGGCTGTTTTTGGCTTTATATTCCTAAGAGTTGTTGGTTGTTCAGGTTATTTTTATGAAAATTGTTTGTTGTTTATATTGTCTCTACAAAAATTTGTTTGTTGTTTATATTGCTTTTACAAAACCTATGTATTGTTTATTTTATTTCCTGAAGATTTTTTTAATTGCTGATTCTCAGTATTTTTGTGCATTTTGTAAACATACTAGAAGTTACTTAAAAAATACCGACGTTCAACTATTGCTGTTACAAAGAAATATATACTCACGAGTTTTTTTTATTTCTTACTTAGAAGGAGTAAATTTTCCAAACTGATTATTTGTCAATACAGTGTAAAAATATAGGGTAATAAGCAAAGTGTATAAAAATAAAACAAATGAGCTTCTTAGTAGCAGGGAGTTTTTAAGTGATAGTTGGATTTGCATCAAAATGAAATTCAGAAAAATTGTATAAGCCATCATACTAGTCCACTTTAAAAAGCGTGAAAACAATGCATTAACTAGTCCTCTATAGTTTATTTCCAAGTTTGAAATGTTTAGAAAGAATAAATAGAATTATTTTAAAAGATTACCTCAGTTTTTCGAGACCTTCCTCAAGATCAGCGAACCCATATTTTTGAATATGTTGCCAAAGTTGAGGATTTTGAGCATAGATGTAGGATTCTGCAGCGCTTCCTTTAGCAGTTCCAGTTCTTTGACTTAGAAGCTGTAACACGAGTAAGGTACAATGAAAGTTTTAGAGCAATTTAAAAGTATTTAGTTTAATTAAATAGTTTCTACTTACACGGAATTATTTTGTTTTAGTTTATAGTTATTGACAACTGAGGTTGACAATATTAAGAGAAAACCACGATGTGTATCATCACGGCCTACGGACGTTATTAAAAAACCAACTTTATTAGTAGATATATCGGGCTTTAATTATAGAAATAGCATTTTAAAAGTTTTGATGATAAAATTACGTAGACTTTTCTATTAAATGATATAATTTTTCAAAGAAAAAATTAAAATATTTTTGGTATTTTGCAATTTTTTTCTAAAAGATGTAATCAATACCAAAGGAAAATACTGAAGACAAATTAAAAGAAGAAGAATGCTTAAAGCAAATTTTTAAATTGGACGTATGACATATTTTTTAAAAAAAGAACTACCACCATTGGATTTAAGAAATGCATTAAAATTTAAGCTTTGCAAGAGATTATCGAAGCCCTGTTTACAGAGTTGTTTTTTAAAAAGAAAAAGAAAATATTAAGCAGTGACGTTTGAATATTAATACAGTTGTTTTTTCTATATCTTGTATTGAAAAGAGTAAATAAAAATAACTGCTAAAAGTGTCTGTTTCATTGCATTAATGAAAAAATATCTTAAGTAGCTACATTTTAGTACATGCATGAGAAGAAATAATACAGCTCATCAAAACTTACACTTGCATCATGGAAATCGTACACTCGTAGATGAAAAAACAGCCCAGCGAAATGGGCTGCGATGTTTGCCGTGTAGGAAGACACAAAAATGACACTGAAGCAACCCCACAAGTTGATCAATACTTTATTTGGCCATGATTTGGGAGCCTGGAAATATAATGATATGTCTCACTTTTATGAGACCATATAGCATGAGATATCTCATTCATAAAATAAAGCGAGTTCAGTACAGTTAAAAAATGGCATAATCTGTGATAAAGATTGCATGATCTAAATGTTATATGTCAGTGTGTAACTTTACAAATACGCATGTTCAAGGTAAATCATCATAATATTCATTTTTACTTTCTATAACGCGGAGTAAACAGATGCAGCATTGTAATCGTCAGAAAAAGAATGGGAATTTTCAAACCACGTAATGCTAAAACTGGATATGTCTTCCCTCCAAAACAACGATTAGATCGTCAGTCGTACTGGGGCAGTTGAGAAGAGAAGTCTTTAATAAAGGAAATAAATTTTGCTGCTCATAACTTAAGCCATTGTTTGATTTAAGCCATTTTGGTGAGTGCAATTTTATCATTATAATAAAAACTAGAAAATCACCCGTTATGGTATGACGGGTGCAAATTGTCTCTTCATTCGAGAGATTTTCCGTCAAATTTGACATGTTTAAATAGATATATATGCGACAGAAATGTTTAACATTGATTGAAAACAAATAAAATAATCATATGTTTTATGACAGGAAATATTTTTTTTATTTACATATTATTTACATATTTTTTTATTCAAAAAACCTTTTGGTAAACAACATTCCGTGTGGAGTATTTTTCGTTGTTTAACAATTTTCCTTGTACTTCAGATGTCTTTGTGTAAATTTTTAACGTTACCAAAAAATATTATCAAATTATATCATCACGATTGCAATAAATAATCAGATGCATCATGGCGTCCAAACTACATCACGCGCATGATATACCACTGACGTAATTTACTACTTTCTATGGAAACGGAAATTAATTTGAAATATATGATTAATACAGTTTAAAATTTCTCGGGAATTATTGATCATAGCGAGATAAATTTTATATCAATCGATAGAAAATTTTATTTTACTATTTTAGATGAATTAAATTTGAAATTAGAACGACAATTACTCTTTTAAATTTAAAATTACTGAAATTTATGTTCTCTAACAATGAAATATTGCTTTTTAACGTCTCGCAGTGCTATGACGCGAGTTTTATTGTTGGTGACGTCAGAGCGTTACCGAGAGACAGATCTGGGCTATTATATTAGTAATACTAGAACACTTTAAAGTAGAATTAATATTATTATAAAATACTATAACATTTTAAAGTAGAATTATTAGTATTTTATTAAGAAGAATTAATTTCCGTTTAATTTCAATTTTTTTGTTCAGTATAGAAAAAGATTATAAGGGGGAAGCCCAGTTACTCCGTCTCCAAAATTGATTTAGGAGCACCTGGGCACTAGGGTTTGGGGAAATGGGTAATGATACACCCTATGGAAAAGATGAATAAAGTGCCTAAAAATAGTAGTGGGTGACCTCAGATATTTTTGCTAAAGGTTTGTAAAATGTTTCATACCCAAAATTCTATTCGGGGATGCTCATAATGTTAATTCTTGAGGGACATGAAAGTCACAATTCATCTGATCATTTTAATAAAGCAATCGATAATAAGGTAGAGCTACTTCAGCTCCCTCCTTACTCCAACAGCAGCTTAGAGTAGGTGTGTCTATAGATGTAAAGACCGACTGAGGCAAAATTCTTGTAAATCGGCGACGAGCAAACCCAACGACAAAATACCAAAAGAACTTTGCCAAATGGTAAATGAAGTCTTTGATTCGACGGCAGATATTGTCAGCAACTATAAATAAAGGGAATTTATATGATAGTGAAAAAAAAAACAATGAAAAAACAGGAATGCCATCAGTGAAAAACATATTCATGCAGATGATCCTGCGCGCCTATATAAATATGCAAGCACTCAAAATAATGGAAAAAAATATATCATATAAAACAACTGCATCTACACAAGTCAATTGAGAGTGTCTGAAACGTCCTAAATCTACTGCTGAGGAAGATCAATATTCCTATCACTTACAACTACAAAAATAAATATATATTTTTTTATTTTTAACCATGAAAGTAGCACTTAAATTTGTTAAATCATATAAGAAACATACCAGAAACTAAAAAAAAATTCTATTTACTATTACTAAAATTTAAGGAAAGACTGCCCACTTATCTTAACGAGACAGGGAACTGGGTACTTGTTGTACAAACTTACAAATTAACTTTTCAATTAAATAAGTGATTACTTTCAAGAAGTTTTATATGCCAGTTTACCTTTTAAGACCTTACCAAGTCTATGAAACACTTTGATATATTGCAATGGTATAAAAGAGTAAAATAATAGCTAGAAAAAACGTTCATGGTCAGAATAAATTTTTGATGTTGTAAGATCGGCACCCATTTACTCCGCCTTAACACATTTCTAACTCCCCCTCTCCTCGGTATACGATTTTTTTTACATGTTTGCTCTGTAACGAGGTAATTTCTTTTTTCAAATAATGATTAATCATCACTAATATTTCCTTCTGTATGCATTAAAAAAGTCCACAGTGCAAGAATATATTGCATACTGTAAATCTGTATGAAATTCTCAGACATTGTTTAATTTCTGCAACTCGTAGCCTAATGAAGCGATAAGCGGTTGAGAATACAAAACTCCATTCTGTATTCTCTTGCATATTTAAAGATAGAATCTTATAAATAAAGGTGTTGTTTCAACTTCTAACACATAGCAGATGTGATTATATGCAATGAAATTAAACGTATCTAATCTTTTTTATGAAATCGTCAAAGATGTTATATTTTTTGAGCGAACCGAAATAATTAAAAACTACAAAACTAAACAGAAAAAGATATAATTCTGTAAAATTTTTTTAAATATCCCAAATCAGAAAAATAGCAATTCTGAGATAAAAGATCTTATAAAGACTGACATATAATGGAATCCAGTAATTTTTAGCTGCACTGATACCTGCTATTTCTCTAGAACGAAATTTATGTAGTCTAATATCCCGAGTGAGTTATAGACTGTTTTCATTCCAAAAAGATATGTATTCTCAGATCCAAAGAGAGTTTCAATTCCAGCAGCTTTACTAAATAAAATATACTGAATTGAAGCCCACCACTTCTTTCACATCCTTGAGTATTTGCTTGAAATAAAAACTTCAAGCTTTCCGAACTCTGGAGGGACTCCATATTTATTCGGTAAGCCTTTTCGAAATCCTCATAAATCGCTTACCGGGGAAAAAAAGTGTGGTCTCCTTTAAGTTTCAAGATTTCTTTCAAAAATATTTATGTCAGTTCTCCATTATTTACTTATTTTTTCTTCTGCCAAGTTCTTCATTCTCGAACGTGTGACAATCGCAAATTTTGGATCGTAAATTTTCAATACGGTATTTCCATCTTCTTGAGCCATTTCTATAATTTACGGTCTGGCTGTAATAGAATTTCCATGGCTTGGCAATATAAAGGATTGGAAAGAGTTGTTAGTTTCCGCTTTTAAATCAAGTGACAGACTTTAGTATTGAACGGTGTGGAGAACAGTCTTTTATAACAGATTGGAAGTTATGTTTTTCGCATATATCACTTCGATGCCTTTTTTCTCAGCGTAGAAGACGCAGCAAAGGATATTTCATTGCCGTTTCTATTCAGCTTCAAAATATTTCCCTTATATCTTTGCATTCATTTTTGAGAGACAGAGGTAATCATTAGTCTATATTGGTTGACAGATTGCAATCGTTTATAAAATTGAATGCATGTAAAATTCATATTATACAAGTAAATTAATAAAAACAAACAGAATCGCAGTTAATTCCATTATTTTTATTATGAAACATGTTTTTGTGAACATCAATCCCATAAAATCTGTTAATTATTTACAATTCATGTGCTAAGAATTAGGATAGGTGAAATGACAACAGTGCATAAGAAGACCGTGTGCTTGCATATAAAATGCATTGGGTTATAAAATGATAAGACTTTAATTATTTCCATATTTTGGAATAGCATATTTTTCATTTTTCATTCGAATTTCACCTCGAATCGTGATATTTAGTTTAATAAAACTCTTTTCATTCCAGCAATAATGCATGTGAAAATAAATTTCGATTAACTTTGATTTCATTTTTGTTTTTAAAAGAAGTGCTTTATTTATCTGAACTCTTTATGAAAGCACATTTAGTAGAAGCGGTATTTAAACTGTAAACTTCAAATTAGAAAGTTTTTATCTCTAGTCATTTCAACGAAAGGTTCAGGGCATAGCCTTCCCTAGTGTGTGCACTGCACGTACGTGTCAAATGATCATTAAGAGATGGCTGTTAAGAATAGGATATATAATGGCCAAGCGTCATTGCAATGTGGCAGAAGTAATATGTGAAGATTTATCCGTAGCTGCTGCCAAGCAGTGCAGTATTTAGTGTAGTGAAGTGTGAGTCTTTGAATGTGTAGCAGCCATGTTCATTCTCGGAGTCACCACTTTAGAAGGATTTATAGTTGAGCTACATACCTTGGATTTACAAGCTATTACTATAACCAAAATAAATCTTACAGTCCATGGACAAGAATTGGCTTATATGATCAACAATGCCTGGCGACAACGAGTAAAATATGAAAGTTACTGTAATATTATATAACTAAAAGTTATTGGGAAATATAATGCCACGAATGTGGGGCTAAAACAATTTTTATTTTCAACTTGGAAAATTTATGAGATGTTATCTTTTTAAGTTAATTTTGAATTTATTCCGAGCTCCGAGGACTTAGAAAAGCTAGGTTGTTCTTATTCGAGCTTTTTACAAAGTACGAAGATAACTTTAATAATTAAGTGCACAAACATGTACTTGAGTTATCTGATCGCTTAAATGAACAACGATTAAAAAAAGTGAATTGGAATTACCTTGAAGGCAACCAGGTGAGAAAAAAGCAGCGACCACATAACCCACAATGCTGATGCTAATGAGAAGTTTCTGTTGCGCATTCTTCCCCAAGGATTGAGGCCGAAAGGTGACAGCCACTCGTAAATGGCAGCAGTGACGGCTGTCAAGTTGAGGCAAAAGAAGATGGCAATCCAGAGTTGCGCGCTGGGAGAAGAAGAAGGCACAAGCAAGTTTTTAATTAGTATACATTTCATTTTTACATTAAATTGTTATGATTTTAATTTAATATATTATTCAGTTTCGAATAATGGTTATTAAAATAATAAATTTGCCTTTTTCGTATCTATTATGTTTTAAGAAGAGCAAACTAATAAGGTGGAGAATGGTGGCATATACTAGAGTCATATTTCTTGTAGAAAATTAAGGCTCTAAATCAGAGTATATATATGTATGTATAACGCTTTTTCCCATGTTATCTTGTGAACACGATAACTGGAGTAATTTTGATTTAAATTTAACCAGCGTGGGATATGTTATAAGGATAATGATAATCTCGGTCGAGTTCGTAGGTGGGCTATCCAGCTCAAAGGGAGTGGAAATGGTGTGGGGGGGAAATTTTGATTTCCCCATAATTTCTCTACAATTGAAAATAGAGAGAAAATTCTAATTAGGCGAATTATTGCCTTATCATAACGAACAATTTTTGCATTTAAACTTTTTCGATAGCTACAATTTCTTAAGAATTATGAGCTGAAAAGTGATTTTCCCTCCCTTTCCCTTAACTTAAAGTACCTTTCAACCTATTCATGTTACCCCTTGTTGGAAAGCTCTCGTCATTTGCAGTCTCTTCCATCCACTTTATTCTTGCTGCTCTCATCTTTATGATAATAGAGGGCGAAATGTTCTTTTCCTTATTATTATTAGTCGCGACGTATATGTATAACGCTTTTGCCCATGTTATATTGTAAACGCGATAACTAGAGTAATTTTGATTCGATTTTAACCGGCGAGGGATATGTTGTAAGTACGGTGAAAATCTAGGCCGAGTTCGTCGATGAACTAACCAGCTCAAAGGGGGTGGAAATTGTGGGGGACTGAAAATTTCCTTTTTCCATAATTTACTTACGATTGAAGATAGAAAGAAAATTCAAATAAGACGAATTATTGCCTCATCATAACAAAAAACTTTTGTAGTGAAACTTTTTTTATAACTGCAAATGCTTAGAAATTATGAGCTAAAAAGCCATTTTCAATCCCCTCCCCCCAATTTATCATTTCCCCATAGCTCTGTTACGACTAACGATAGAAAAAAATTCAATTAGGCGAATTATCATCTTATCATAACGATCAACTTTTATATTACAAGTTTTTTTTGTCAGATAGAATTGCTTAGAGGTTTTGAGCTGAAAAGCGATATTAAATTAGGGCCCCCCCCAAAAAAAAAATATCATTTCCCCATTACCCTGTTACGATTGAAGATAGAAAGAAAATTTCAATTAGACAAATTATCACCTTATTGTAACAAAATACTTTTATACTTAGCCGCATTCACTTTCACTTTTATAAGGTAAACAAGCTCATATACCTGACTTTGCTCCGGAATTTAATCCGGATTCTACTCTAGCATTTTTAATGTAAAAACTTCTATTGCATAAAATTATAAGGCACAAATTCTTTTTCTTATCTGAAACGTTTTTAATTAAAATGAGAATATCAATTGAACCAGACGATTTTTAAAAACAGCCGTTTCATTCATAAATTATTATTTTTTATATAGGTACTTCAAATGTTAAGAATTGTTAAGAATTACTGAAGTAAAAAACGGTTTTAATGAGTATTTTGAAACAATTAAATTAACTAATTAATTATTCAATAATTCAAAGCATGAAAATAAATCAAATCAATAGTTGGTCCTGATATAAACTGTTAATAGTCTACTTTTAAAATTTTCTTTTAGAATTCTTCCAGAATTTTGTTAATGTATTCTGGCAGTTGTTCTTCGTATTATTCTTGTTCTTCAACAATAAGGAATATTGTTATGGATTCTGTATAAAATTAATTTTGAAAAAAAATATTAAAATCAGAGAAACAAATTGTATGGAAATGAAATTTTTGTTACTGAAAAGCTAATATTTTAAAATTTAATATGGTGTAAAAAAATAGTTTCGTGAGATAATATTTTCCATAGATATCGCGGAAAAACGCTTTGCTTAATTTTTAATTAATTGAAATTTTAAGTAACTTTTGGGCTTTGAAAAGTTGAAGGTGACCTTTCTCTTATCTTAAATAGAAAGTTTATAAAGTTTTGTTGACATCAGTCCAGTGGTTTAGGAGGAGATGAGGAACATACACATATAACCACAATGACTTTTATTGAAATTAAGATAATTATTAGATAATTATAAGATTAAGATTGCTTGAAAATACTATGAGCCTTAAAAAAATTTTTAGTGAAAATTTCGTCACAATTAATTAAATATTTAATTTTAATTTAGTAAATAATTAATTTTAATTAATCAAACAGTTCATTTTAATAGTTAATTTGTTTATTAGTTAATTTGCCAGATTACTTTAATTTGATATTTAACTAAACATGGCTGCACCAAGATTTGTTTAATATATTTAATATAAAATAGCCATAAAAGATAAATATGTAAGAGTTCCCTTTATGCTTTTTTATATTGAAAAATATCTCATTATCTTTAAAATTGTTTTGGGGTTTTCTGCCTGAGTATTTGCTTTTAACTGTGGATGGAGATTTAAATTTACTGTTCAAAATGGGCGCATTGATATCCTATGCTTTAAACACGCGTATTAAATTTGCAACTCACAATGTTTAATCATTTTTATTCTCTTATGTGTTAAGAATTTAGTGACTATTATCTCTGTAACCAGGGAGTTCTCTAAATGACCCCATTCTAGCAGTGTTTAAATGTTTCGTCTCGTGTGATTTTAGCATATGACAAAGTTAGGTTTGCACAATTATATGGTAACCTAGATTAAATAAATTAATTTTTAAATCTAGAGTCTTTCTTCATTCGCTTCAAGAGTCAATTTCTTGTTACTGTTTCAGATAGGCTGTCATATCTAGGAGGTATTTGCACTGCTGAGATGTTTATTTCTCTATGACTCCTACCTGCTAATGAGTATGTGTTGGGATCTACAAAAAATTGACCAATAAATCTAGCATAACCTTTTGAGTGGAGTGATAAAACATTGATATAGTAAAAAAATTAAATGTCATGAAAACAGAATCGCAGAATGTGGAGGAATGCAATGCAATGTGTGGAAACAATAAAGTCATTGGTTATGTCTGTATTGATCAATATGCAATATTTAATTACTTTTGTAACATTAACGTAAAGGAATCGACCTTTGCCTTAAAGCTTGCCGAAAAGGGACTTTTTTATGTTTATTTTCGCATTCGAAAATCGTCCAAATTGTATCTCTACTAATAATAAAGCAGAATGTGTGGGTATGTCTGTGTGTGTATTGGCGCTCTACAGAACAGATCGCTATACTTAGAGCAACAAAATTTAGCACAAATATACTTTGGAGGGTGGGGATGTGCGACTCGAAGTCGTTTTCCTAAAATTTTAATTAATTAAAAATTAAGCGAAATTTTGGCGTTTTTCCTTAATAGCTTGCAATAGAAGTATGGAGACTTTTCAAAAACGAGTAATACCTTCGCCCTCCAGCTTGCCGAAAGGGATATTTTTCTTTGTGATGATTTTCAATAAAGTTCGAAACAAAAAGTTACATAATTACGTATCATTTAAAAGAAAATTGTTTCAAACGAGCATCGCATGAATGATAAGAACTGCACTTGATCTTTTATTGTAGGAGCAAAATATCTAAAAAAGTACTATCAACAATTATATGAAAATAAAAAATTTACTTTAAGCAACATTCGCTTTTTATATCAAGGATATAGGCTGATTGAAAAAAGAAACATGTATTTCAGGGAACAATTGTAATATCTTTACTGAGATCTTTGTTAACCACAAAATCCATGTAAAACTTCCGCTCATTAAACCTGACCTCCTTCTCAAATGATTTAGTTTTTTGTTGAGTGTTTAAATTAAATCAAGTTTCATCTGAATTAGGATAAGTTGCTTGATTTATATAGGATTGATTTGTAAAATAGAAAAAAAAGTGTGAGGGAGTTGCTTATCTTTGATGTTACGATGTCCATGATGTGTTATTTTTTTCTTTAACTCGTTAGTTACCAACCGTCACATATATGTGAGAGACGTAAAATCTGTTCCAATTGATCCGAAAAACATCTTGAACTGTGGTGTACGTTTTTCCCAGGAGATTCCTGGTAGCAAAGGGTTAAACTTAAATGTTAAACAAACAACATCTTTTAATGTAAACTGAATATTCTATGTCAGAAATCGGTAAAGACTCTCCAATCCAGTGATACCTTATTCATAGCTGTAAGCTTTGTATTAGTTGAGAAAAAAGAGGTGTTGACAACAGAAATAGTACATAAGGTATTTATTGTATAATAATGTGTGTGTTTATTCATATAATCATATGCCAATAATGATCTGGGCTCACAGCTGGACTTTTCGGTCTCACCTGAAGGGTATGAGAAAGGCAGAGAGAGGAACGTCCCTTTCTTGAGTGTAGGTGAGGCAGGACACCCCCGAGTGATAGAAGGGGACGGAGTAATCAATGACTCGGGAACGTTCGCTCGTCACGCTAAATGCCGTAAAGACCATGTGCGCTGCCCCGGATTGCAAGTCCAGCGTCATGCCTGCAAGGAATTAGAAAACATCAGACTTTCAATCAAGGAGCAATCTGTTTCAAAGTATTCAGATAATTCATTACAAAAGTATTCAGAAAATAAGGGCCATTTCCTTATTGTCTTAAACATTTTAAACTTATTGTTTCGCCATTCTGTATCTGCAGAAAAATTAGGGACGCAGTTCATTATGTTTTTGACTTGTACACACGCAAAATTTTCATTTAAAAAGCCTGCTCATAATTTTAAAAGAGAATGATCTAAGTACCCTTTAACAAGAGTGCAATTTTTAAAATTCGGGAGTCTAAAATCAGTGACTCCATATGCAACAAGCTATCCAAGTGATTGACATATCTAAAATTTTTTCTTAATTGTATTAAAGACTACGTTTCTGTGGATGCTTTTCTGTGCCCCTTTTGTTTCTCACACCTGTTGGGTGGGATTACAAGTGCATTATTTATGAATATAATTTATTTTTATCATATCATTTATATACGAGGGCAGTTTTTTTCAACCTCCGATGAACCATAAAGAAAAGAAAGGAGCAGAAAACAAAATGAATTTATTACCAAAAGTTATGTACAAACATGGTTACTTTTCGACATAATCGCCGTGAAGACTCAGTTATTTGTCATATCGGTAGGCCAGGTTTCCGATCCCCTCTTCGAAGAACGTTGCCGCCAGTAATGTGAGATGGACCTTAACTTTGCTTTGAATCTCCTGTTTTTCTGGAAGCTTTGGCCTCCTACCCAGTTCTTCAATTCAGGGAGGAGTTGAAAGTCACTCGGAGCTAACCTAAAGACTAACACTTTTTAGTAGCGGAGGTGTTCTGTAACGATCGTTTTTGTCGAACCACTTTGGTAAACTCGTCAATCTTCTGTTGCAACAGCTTTGCGCCCTTCATCGTGAACGTCGGTTCGCCCGTCTATGAATTTTCTGCACCATTCACGTACAACATCACTCACAAAGTTTTCACCCTATACTCGGCTCATTCTTCTGTGAATTTCTGCTGTACTATCTCCTTCTGTCTGAAGAAAGCGAGTAACACTACGTAACTCGCACTTGGCGGAAACATCAATTCTATTAGCCATTTTCATGTTCCGACAGCTCAGCTGAAACTGGCGAGCTGGCGTGGGCAGTAACAGAAGTTATGGTCACAGACATGCGCATTCGCTATCTCTACGCATCCCTACCTTCTACCACTTGCCTGCTTGTTTAGTGGCTCGATCGGAGGTTGAAAAAAAAAACCGGTCCTCGTATATCATTTATGTTTGCTCTCTCACCCAACATGGATGTAGTATGTTATTTTGAAAATTTTCTCCCCTGCGAATAGAGTCGAGCTTTACACCTTTAAGGTAAGCTATGTCGGTATGGGTAACCTATAATATAAAACAGAAAATACATGTATCTGTCTGTCTACAACAAGAACTCCTCCCAAACGGTGAACGGTAACGACATAAAATTTGCACACGGCATTCTGGGTTATATTTCTAAGTCAACTGCGCTATTTTTTTTAGCTTTCAGAATTAATTAGATCTTAAGATATATAATTAAATAACGAAAATTAGCCGCTGTTAAGCATAATGATTAACGCTTTTCGGCGATAACTTCTGAAATATTTATTGCACGACAATGATTTTTACAGCATCTTAAAGAGCAAAAAATTATCTTTTCAATTATAGTTACTCCATTACGGTATGGTTTTTCTCTCTAATTTTAATTAACGTTTCAAAATTTAATTTTAACGCAATTTTGAACAATGCTGGTTTTTAGTTATTGTCGTTTAACATATAGAGATATTAATGAACAAGTTCCTATATCAAATCGTGGCGAGATAACTCGCGGGTTTTGCACTACGTTAATGTGTTTTCGACCATTATTATTCTTAAAGTTTTGACAAAAAATCAGCAAATACGGCTCCGCAAGCTCCACATTGTTACAAAAATGTAATGTTGCTTTCTTGCCTTTCTAGTCTTATAAATGGGAAGATACTTTTACAGGGGTACGTACGGAATGCCGTCGACGGCCCGGTCCTGAACCCCTGACCTTGGCGACAAACTTGGCGATTTTAGCGACAAATCGAAGATTCCCGAAAATGCAATTATTTTCTCGATATCTCTATTTGGAGAGGAGATATACAGAATGTACTGGATGATTCCATGGGACGTCACGGCCAGTCGACCTAGGGTATATAAACGGAGGCAACTGACACACCGATAATAACTTTTTGACGGAGAGCCTGGGTCGAAGACCTATAATCTCTACTCCATAGCTGTGCTGTAAGAAAAAGTGACATAACACAATAACACTAACTTGATGACACTATGACAAGTGAGATTAGTGAAAGGGGAGAGAGAAAAAAAAGAAATAAGAAAATAAAAATAAAATAAATAGTTAAATAAATATAATGAAAGAGAAATATAATTAAGAAAATAGTTAAGATAAAATAAAAGAATGAAATTGTATAATAAAAATAAAAGCGTGAGAATGTTTAAGTTCTGAATAAGAATTTTTAAATAAAAAGAGCAAAACGAGAAGTTTATGCAGAGATCAAAGTTGCATTAGTAGGTGGAACACATTTGCTGAAAGAGGAAAGGAGAAACATCTTCGGAGAGCGAAGAAGGACTTTGGAGTTTCGTCTGCAGTGAGAAGAAGGCAGTGCATCTGGGAAGCCGGTGAGCTGAGCGCTATTGAAAGTGCTGTTACTGTCATTATTAGTGATTTGCTGATTGTTCGTGTTGCTAAATCCGAAAGTGCTGTTATTGTTATTACTAGCAAGCTGTTGTCAGTTTGCGTTGCTAATCTGTATAAGAGCTATTTTTCCTGTTACCTGTGCTTCGTGTTCTGCTGAATATTTGTGAATAAAGCGTCATTCTCCATTATCCTGCTTGTTGGACTGTTCTCACCGTACACACATAGGACGAGTTTTGTAACAATATTCACATAAAACGCCATCGTATGACTTTTTCTTATTTCCATGGTTAAAGTTGCTTTTTCGTAGTCACTGTTTTGAGTCTATTGATACAATAAAAGAACATTCGCTCCGAAACCTGAAAGGATTTCACGAAAAGGATAAGGATTTTGGGAATTGGAAAAGATATTAGAGAAGATTACTTTAAAGGAGACGTAATAAATATTGGCAAATAAATTGATACATTTTATTTTTTGACAGAATTCACCACGCTTTTGGATCATTAGTATTAACGTCTCGTTTTCACGTTACACGAGGACTGTTTTGGAAGAGACCTTGTAATTTTGAACGGTGGTCAGATGACTAGAACGACACCTGCCTCTACGAATTTCCACAACAACTGGAGGATCTCTGATCCTCGATAGATTTGACGTGTGCCCCACAGGGAAATCGTCGCGTACGAGACGATTTCCCTGTGGAGTCAGGTCTCGGACCCGGGACCCTCCGGTCACGAAGACGAGACTCTACCACTCTTTTACGTGTTAGAAGTCCGACTTTCGCCGTCAGGTGCCTCATTATAAAAGAGCAGCGGCACTTCTCTTGCCCGTGTGAATGTGCACATAAGAAAAGTGTTTGTCATTCTTCAGTCTCCAACCATGCAAATCACTCCTTTTTTTCTTATTTTAATCCCAAATATATTTAACTGAATTCTTCGTGGGAATTTGGAATGTGACTTCAATAAGGGGTAGAGTTTAACGCTCTACGAAATTTAAAAGAATAAAAGCGAATAATTGTTTGGCTTTCTTTAACTCTTATGGTAAAACAAATAAAAAGAAATTTTATGAAATCCCCCGTGTCTTACACTCGCAATAATAATTTCCATCGTCTGTCAATACGAATGTACCTACATACAGCCGGAAGGCTGTAGTAAATATCAAATAAGTCTTCGAATTTAAACACACACAGAGATATCGAAAAAAGTTTTTTTACCATTCCATCGGTTCCCTCTCTTGGTACCGAAGTAGCCGTCGGCGACGAGGTAAAGATCGAAGGCAAAGTTGAGATCTGCCGATAAGGTCTTCAATAGATCGATGGAGATACCAGCGCAGCAGCTGACGTTGTACTCCAGGCCTTCCAGAAGTCGAGAGCCGTGGTAGTCGGAAAATAAGCGGGACAAGTCAGACTTAGAGTTCGTTTTCACCTGTGGGAGAGGAATGTATTTGATTGCAAGGAGTTAGTCTATTGATATTGTTATTATTGAAATTTTGTTATCAGTAGTCTAACTCATAGTTGGGTTGATAGTCTTCAGTTTACGTTAAACTGCAGTTCAGTAATTAGTTGAGTTTCTATTGTTTGAAATTACTGCGTGTGTGTTTGATTGCAAATTATTTTACTCTTAATGCAAATCTCTGGTCATACGGGTTAATGGGTTTTTGTTTCATTGTAGAACTAGAAATATTTTTGAATGAGATCCCAGTGAGTCAGTTAACGTCGAAATGAAGATTGTCGTACATTAAGTGACAATTTTGCGAAATTCCGATAAATGTCTTCCATTGTAGCGATAATAGAAATGAGTTAAAATGTCAACGTCATAACCCTATCCGATTGTTCATAAAGCTGTCAGTAGATACATATAAATCCCATGACTTTTTCAGTGAAAGATACTGCAACGAAAAAGCATCTGGCGGAAGATCTTGCGTTGATTTAATTGAAAGCGATTAATTGGCTTTATTTACTACACAATGGAAAGCGTCTGTGAATATTCTGCCTACTTAGGGGTAATAGAAGGTTAGCGGAAGAAGGTCTTTATTTCAGAGGATTCTGGATTGAGCTCTATCGCTCTAATGGAATTTAAACTTTAAATCATTCAAATAATGTCCTGTCTTTCATGAAAACTTTTTAGAATAAAAATTTGTCGAAAGTTGACGCTATAGCACATAAATTAATATCCATCAGATTTACACATTGTAGTTCAATACATCTGCACATAAATATTTAATCTGCTTTCTCAATGCGTTGCTACGCCAACATGGATTGAATGAAACCTGTTCAGTTACGTAACGCTACGGAACACCCCCTGTTCTGAGACCTCTCGGTCTCCTTTCACAGTCTGGATGGATGCCCGTAGACTGGTCAGATACAGGGACAACGGTGTCATACTACATTGGTATGCAAAAGTTAAGCAAATTTCATAAAATGCGAAAGATTTGGAGTTGGAATATGGATACATTTGTGGAGAAGTGTAACATACAATGGTGGGAATTCACATTTTACAGTGTAGATTCGGTCACTAGGGCATTTAGGGGACTAACCAGGAATTGCTGAAGACGAAAAGTTTTTCGGCTCACTCCGTTTGACAGAAAGCTGTTAATGATTTGAAACTTTTATCAATGAATTTATGTGCTGTGAGCAATATTCACGTGCAACTTCGAAAAATAGTGCGTATGCTTGGGAAGATGTAAACGTTTCTTTAAAAAAATCCCAAATTTTTCCGCACACTGTTTGCTTATAACATGCAGAGGCTTCAACCAAACCTTACGGAACTTATAGAATACATGGTAATATGCAAGCAAAGTATTATATTAAAATTTGAAGTAAATACTTTGAATATTCAAGGAAATATGCATATTTGTAGTAAATAATTTTTAACTGCGCGTGTTGGAAACATAGCTTAATTTTTCTTTCATAATGGCAAAGCCAGATGATATGTAGGGGAGCTTATATAAAAATTTCAGTTGAATACCATTAATATTCAGAAAGATATATGCATCATAGGGAGCGGAAATTCAGTTGCTCTTAGAGAACAATTGAATTTCTTGATAAAGTATGTCCTTCAAAAGTATTTACTTTGAATTTTAATTTAATTCGTCAGTGGCATGTAGTTACGTATTCTGTAATTTCAAATAATTTGGCTGAACACTCTGCATGCGATAAGCAAAAAACATGCGGAAAAATTTGGGATTTTTTAAATAAATCTTTATACCTTCCTGAAAATATGAGCTATTTTTACCAAAATGCATACAAGAATTGCTAACAGCAAATAAAATCATTGATAAAAGTTTCAAATCATTATCAGCTTTCTGTGAAACGAGGTAAGCCGTAATCCTTTTCGTCTTCAGCAATTTCTGATTGGTCTCCTAAAGGTTATCGTGACCGAATCTCCATTGTAAAATCTGAGTTTCCACAATTGTATGTTAAGGATTATCCACAATTGATTGTGAACCATTGTATCCATATCAACAGCAATTTTTTCGCAATTTACTAAAGTTCCTTACGTTTTGCACACTAGTGTATAATCCAGGAATTTCTACTGGATATAATTTTCGTGCAGGATGACACACTTGCCCATATTGGTCGTTCAGTACAACAATTACCAAGGCAACATTTCACTGATTCACTGGTGATCAGCCGTTATTATCTAACAACTTGGCTTCTTCATTCGTCTGATATTATACCATGCGATATTTAGTGATAGGAAGTTTCCTTAAAGAATGACATCTACCTTACCAGATCTGGATCTGTATCAGCTTTGAAAAATCGCAGTTCTCACCATGTGTGGGATATTTGAGTAGACTGACTGCACTCAGCGATAGAAAATACAGGGTGGGCGAAAAGTCCTTGACACATTTAAGAAAATATGCCGAACAAAAGACAATTTCGAACTGATGCCAAAAGAGGGCGCTACAGGATCAAAAATCCAGATACTGGAATTCTTGTTTTCGAATGCCATTTCTTCGCTTCGTTTGCAAATTGCGTCATTCTTAAACTGACCTCTCCCAGTGAAAAGGCGAATTGTGTTGGTTGGTATTTTGAAAGCAAATCAATTGTGAAAGTGCAACGTAACTTTCATACCAAATTTAATAAACCACCTCCAAGTCGGAACAGCATTTTCTCCTGGCATAAGAAATTTCTAGAGACTGGTAGTGTTCTAGATAAACCAAGAAGTGGTCGACCATCAACCAGTGATAGCGATGTCGAACAAATACGTGAAGCTTTTACTCGTTCTCCTACGAAATCAACAAGACAGGCCTCCATTGAATTAGGAGTCGCCCGATCATCAATAATCCATGTTGACAAGCACGTGGAATGAGATCGAGTATCGCCTAGATGTGACACGAGCTACGAAATGTGCCCATATCGAAATTTGGTAGACTTTTCGCCCACCCTGTATATCTTTTGCAATCAAAGCACATTATTCTTACTAAAAGGGGACCCATTAAGCAAGCATATCGGACATCTATGTACAGGCACATTAAACATTACAATGTATAAGCCTACTAAACATTTATTTGTGTACTATAGCGCAATTTTTCTGCAAATTTTTGTACTAAAATCTTTTATTTAACAAATGGCAATAAAAAATACTAAAATATTAAGCATTACTGATATATAGTGCATCCTTCAATAAAATATTACTAAAATATAGTGCATTCTTTGAAATATCTGGAGCTTAAATTTTGTCTGATTCAGAATAGTAGAGCGCAATCCTGAGCCCTCTGTAGTGAGTAGCCTATTTTCCTTCCGACGAGTATTTACACTCACGTCTATAAATTAAGGATAATGAAGTTCAGGCAAAGAAAGAGACAGAAGCAAAACAAATTTGACTTATTTGTAAAGTCTATTTATTAAACAAAAGGTAAAGAGCAAAACAGATGCTATATGTTTGGCATAATTAATAAAAATTGCGATTTTTACTCCCTGGAGCAAATTTCAAAAAAGAACCTATTTACAAAAAACAGTGTAACATGGTTAGTATGATGGTTAATACGGAGTATGTCTCCCGGACGGGCCGGACGCCTAGGCATGCTGAGTATTAAATTATCAATCTGATCTTGGGGAATATTACACCACTCATCATGCAATGCCCTCCGAAGTTCCGGTAGACAGGTGGGAGGGGGTTGACGGGCTGCAATTCGTCGGCCAAGCATATCCCACACATGCTCTATTGGATTCAAGTCCGGTGAGTATGCTGGCCAATCCATATGGGTGATATCCTCCGATTGAAGGCATTCGTCTACAATGTTTGCACGGTGAGGACGGGCGTTGTCATCCATAAACAGAATTTCAGCACCCATGGCGCCCCGAAACAAACGTACATGTTGTTCCAGAATGACATCCCGATAGATGTGGCCTGTCATCGTTACACTCTGAACATGCAGGTCAGTTTTGGAACCAAGAATAATTCCTCCCCAAACGAGTCATCCTGCACCACCGTAACGGTGTCGTTAAATGGTGTTCTCTTGGTGGTAACGGGTACCTGGCGCTCTCCATATGAAAGTCCGGCCAGAATCAGACTGCAAACTAAACCTGGACTCGTCGGAAAACATCACACAAGACCACTGTTGCGGTGTCCACAATGCATGCTCTCTACTCCAGGCTAATCGCAGGCGACAGTGAGTTGCGGTAAGTGGAACACATCTGACAGGCCTACGAGCATATAGACCAATGTGCCCTAAGCGTCTGTACACGGTCTGCCTTGAAACTGTCGTACCGGTAGCTGAAGAGAGCTGACGAGACGGGTCTGATGCTGTGTTCCGTCTGTTTCTTTTGGCAGTAACTGCCAAATACCGGTCCTCATTCGGCGTTGTAACTCGGGGGCGACCTGTGCTGTAACATCTACTCACATTACCATCATCTTGGAATCGTTGCCAAAGCCTGGAGATGACACTCTGGGCGATTCCAAGTTCCTCGGATACTTCCAGCTGGGTACGTCCACATTCCAGTCGTCCGATAATTCTACCACGTAAAAAATTATCCAAATGCTTCCTTTGTGCCATAACTATGCGGTTATTGCACTGAAAGGCTTTTAAAGCGCTTGTGAACAATTTTACTTCTTTGCCACCATTCCTTATATACCCCTCTCTTACACTCTCGTCATTGTGACGTACTATCCGCGCCATCTGGTGGTTTCCTGTAATTTGCATATTCTTCTTCAAGATGTGTGTGATAATTCTACAGGTGAAATTTTTATTTTAGAGTTCAATTTCTGTGTGATTCTGAATTATCCTTAATTTATGTACATGAGTGTAGAATGACGTGAATGTCTTTTTAAATGCGAATTATGTATTTACTTACATTATGCAGTAATTGTGAAAGTCTGTTTCGTCTTATTTGATAAATAAATATATATTTGTCCTCTTGAAATAGGTTTCTTGCTTTATTCAACTCCGTTTCATTGAAAGTTATCGAATTGATGAATAATATTTACAGTACTTCAGAGAGTGACATGGGCGTTACAAAAGATATATCATATAGCGTGTTATAAAAGATATAAGTGAATCTTCCGCTGCAGAAAATGCAAACAAAAACATTTGAAACGGAAGAACAAAACAGAAGGAACTGGACAGAAGCTTAAAGGAAGGCTAATCAAAGACAGCGAGAAATTGCCTAAGAAAGAAAAGTCAGGATAAAAGCGAAGCTAATCGAAGACAGCGAGAAACTGAAGAGCAAAATAATACAGAGTTCGGCTGAAAGAAGAGCGAGAAGAAGATAGACTGAGAGAAAATCTCGTGCTCTGAATGTTACGCAATGGAATATGAGCGCTTATAACTATAATTCCAATTGTGGTTATGAATCTTAAAGCATTGTGGGTACAGGTTGTTCAACATGAGGTGCGAAAAAGTGGACTGGAGAGTCACCTGGCATGGGTTGCAATAACAGAAAAGTTCAATTGAATCTGCTTCCAGAACCACCTGAACCTTTGAAAAATCTCTTTACAGGCAAGATTTGAAATGTTTAATTAAGAAAGACATTCAATGGAGATTTGCATATAGGGGAAAGTCAGTTAAAATATTTATAGAAAAAAGAAGCTGAGGGGAGTATGAAAACATTTGGATCCGGAGCAGAGCCGAGTTATCAGATAGTATTTTCTTGTAATATATTTAACTTGTATGAATAATAAAATTAAACTATATATTTCATAAGAAATGAGAACAATATATGGTTTCTAATGAGATTTCTGTTGCTGAATTTCTCAAGTAAGTTTGTCAAAATTTGGTGAATATGACGTTAATTCCTTTTTCAAACAAGATTGCTTATTCACACTATTTAGTCGATTTGTTAGTCGATTTTTTATAAATTCCTGTTCTTTTACTTTTATATATTATTTTTTTTCTATTTTTTATACTTACATTATTTACTAACTGAAAATGAGTAGTAATTATGTATTAAAAGAGTCACAGGTTGCCAACCCCCTTAACTAGCTTATTTTTTTGAGCCTATTTTGGAAAAAAGCACAGAATAAGTGAATTTGATACAGAATAGAAAGAATACTGAAATCCTTTCACCGCGGAACGTAAGGCGTTTAGCGCTCAACAACATAACATCAATTCCCACCGGATGTGTTCCGTGTTCTTGTATCAATCTGTCATCTCTCCACTCCCTGGAGAGAAAAGAAGTATCGCCTGTCAACCGCTGTGTAGAGACAGGCGATACTTCACCCTGATAAGAAAGGAATCATTCAAGAAACAAAACATGACACTTCCTCTCTGTTTAGAACAAGCGTTTGACGTGGATGCAGATTTACCACAGACAGAGAGCCCAGAATTTGGCCATCTCCAGAGAGACTTTTCAAAGACTCAGACATTTAAATTTATTATAGAATGCATAGTGCGTAGTTACAGAATCAGATTTCTAAATATAATGAATAAGATTTCAGTTGGTTCTTTTTGCAATGAAAGTTTGACGAAGATTGGAAGACGCGGAATATTTATTATACCTGACGAAATATCTCCAAAATCACAGTTATACTAAGATAATTAATTTAGACTGTAACACCAATCATGACCCTAGCTCTAATCTTAATTATAGAACAGTTTCACTGCAAAGAGAACTTATTCGACTGTCTAAATTATTACAGGTCACGTAAGTTCGTCAGGAGAATAAAAATGAACTCTAATGCTAGGATTGGAGTTCAGCTTGATTTTCTTTAACATCGACGACGTCTGTAGGTGGCTGCCTTTATATGTTTGGGGAAGATCCTTACCAACTTTTCCCTTTGTCTTTCATTCACACCAACTTCTTTCTTCCTAATAACTTCTTTCCTAATAACTTTCTAACTTCGCTAGTGACACAATGTAAACCTGTGCCCTTAAACGGATCTATTCAGTCGCCGTGGTTTATTTTCAATTTTCCTTAAGAGAAAACGTATGCTAAGATGATCCATCACCTCTGACCCTGCCCTTCTCTGCTGAATGCATTGGTTTGACTACGCCAAACGCTCTTCTGGATAATAAAGACTCATATTATTTTAAAGAAAAAGAATAAGGAAACAATGTAATAAGGTATTAGGATACAGAGTCAATGGCTCAACGCGTGTTTGTTGCTGTCTACTATAAGGTTGCTAAAACTCTTTTAACTTTATCTACTCTGGTTTTAAAAGAAAACATGTATTCCATTTTGATGTGATGTGAAGTTCAATTTAGCGAAAATTGTGGATCGGGTCAAACTCTTTCTCAATGTCTCATTTGTAACGAATGTTTCTCAAACTATGAGACATATCTATTGTTTGCCTACTAATGAACCGACCAGTTAAGATGAATGCATGATTTAATGTGGTTCCCTCCATTTCCATGTGGTTCCTTAATTGATCTATAAATCAGGTGACCAAATGATGCTAATCTCCTTGATCCAGATGTAAGATGGGGCTTTCCGTCAAGTGTAAGCTATATGGCTTAGTACACAGCAATTAAGCAACAGATTAAAAAGTCATCTGTAGAGGATTTATTTCTAAAATTCGGCTCAGTCCATATCGAAACAGAAAATTTTATCCATTTTATTAGTTTGGGAAGCATAGGACGAAGCCGTCCTATTTCGTTCTTATATTAATTCATTTGCGAATGACTCGGGCTGGGAAAAACCATGGTGAGAATATTTAGACCATAACAGAAGTCAGTTTTGACGTGGGTGCGTCATCATCAGTAAATTATAAGCCTCTCTATGAAGAAAGAAAGCACTGAGATGGTTTCTGCGCATGCGTATTATATATTTGCAATTTGAATCAGACTGGGTGGAGCATTGAGAGGACGTGCTGCTATACTCTACCATCTCCAAGATAATCTTCTCTAGATGGCCTCTTCTCACCTAGTCTTAGTAGGTTCGTTAATGCAGGTTCAGATTTAACCGTTATGTTAGTTGAGAATTTGCTGTCAAATTAAACTTAAATAACTGCCATAGTTTGCATACTATTTCATTTTAAAAACCGTCAGTCTTTTCTGGACACTGTATATTCTCAACAATAAACGTATGCGATTATGACATAAATGTTTTGAACCAAGTGTATATGTTTAAATTTTTCATGACATATAATTTGCATTTAAAAGATTTTAAAAACATGAGTTCTTGTTTTACAGTGAAACCTCTCTACAGGGACCACCCTCCATTCCCAGGAAGAATAATCGGAAAATTGGCCCCTCAGAGAGGTGGCCGTTGTAAATGATTCCACGTTTGGAAGTGCAAAATACGTATTGAAACAAGCCCTAATTCGTTCTTTCTGATAAAGGGAATTTTAAGAATAATCTAAAATAATAAGTAATTTGAAAATTTCTGTTTTCTTTTGAAAAAGATACAATTATCGTTTGCTTGGATCTTTTCTAGTTTTGTTTTATCAATTGGAAAAAAATCCCTAATAATTTTGTCAGAAGTTATTGAGAAATTAGCAATAATATCCTCTATTTTCCCGTAAAATCTGTTGAGCTGAAAATTGGTTCTGTTGATGGTCACAATCCATATCAGCAGCTTCTTTGTCAGAGTCCGAATCAGTGCCTAAAAGGCCCAAATGAACTCATAAATGCACAACCCCATACAGGCCGATGTTCACTTTTCTCTTCACATTGAGATACGAATGATTAATTTCGATCTGATTTCCGGTGTCGGTTTTGAGTTTAAGAATTTCCTTGTCTTTGTTTCCCCTCCTTTTCTCTTTATAAAAGGTCCAAGGTCAGACAGACGAACAGAATGCACTTCACTGAAGTTGAACGGATGACCAACCTGCCCTCTCAGAGGTGTTTGAGTGGCTGCTCCTAGAGGTGCATTACGTCTATGGGTCTAAAATTCCGTGCTAAACAAAAGTGGCCGCCTGCATTCTTAAACCAAAAGGTTGAGTCGGCTCCCCTGGGTATTGAATGAATGAAAACAAGAGTGCCCACTTAGAGGAGATTTACTCTATAATTTTTGCCAAACTTTAAAATATACTCACCTGTAGACAAGGCAATCCGAGAAGGCAGGATTCGTTTTCCACTCTGGTTGCGCGCATCACGAAAGGAGGTGCAAAGGCGGTAACGACTCGAAATCTTTCTTGACCTTTCTGGGGTGGTCCGACGTGCTTTTTATTCAGCCAAAAAACAGCATTCAGCGAAACTCGACTACCTGTTACATTTCCGATTCTCTTCCAGCGTCGTGGGATAGGCTCGTCAAAATCGGTCACGTGGTGAAGGGGACGACCGGGATGTGGTACCAGGTTGTAGATGTCAAAAACGGGTGCCAAAAGAGATGAGCCATTCAGTCGACGTTGTTTAAGCACTGATCTGTGATTAAAAAGGTACAAAATATAATCATGTTTTTTAAAAAATACGCTTTTAAGTAACTTATCGACACTTTTCTACTTGAATTTCAAATTTATTAAGACATCACAATTTTAAATACTGAAACTTAATCTGTAGATAAATGTTTGACTTTTCAGCTGCTTACACATATATGTCCAATTTTTAATGATCTGGAGAAACAGTAAAGCACCGTTTATACGTCATTTACATTTATACGTATTTTCATCACAATCCCGATTCATTCGTATTCATTGTAATGATAAAGTATCTTGTTTCGATTATACGTCTTCTCATTTATACATGGTGCTATGTCAGTCCTTTGAAAGACGTATAAACGGTGCTTTACTTTATCTGAATCTTGGTGGTGGTGGCTCCAATCCCACTTGGTTTAGTATATTTAGCTAATTCCATGAGTTAAAGAACTCATGATAAAGGGGAAGTGCTGCATCTTTTGTTGGTCAAAGTGGCCTTGGAGCACCCAGTTATCACCCCCAGTAGAAGTCTGATTTAGTTCCAATATATTGGGGGAGAGTTGTCTTAATGGAGGACTTTCAGAGAAGAGTGGTTCAAAATCGTGATTCGCTCGGAAGAAAACTAGGAAGACTTCCAGGACCCAGCAGTTCGTTGTTAAAGCGGACATTGATTTCTAATAAATAACATTGGTTTCTAATAATAAATTCACATAAATTTCTTCCTTCAGTTCATGTTCCTCAGCTCTTGCTATGTCATACCTTACCCACTAGGCCACTGGTGGGCCTATTTAAATATTAGAAAAATAACCCGTCATGGTATGACGGGTGCAAATTGCCTCTTCATTCTTCGAGAGATTTCCCGACAAATCTGACGTGTTTAAATAGATATATATACGAGAGAAATGTTTAACATTGATTGAAAACAAATAAAATAAACATATGTTTTGTGACAGGAAATATATATTTTTTATTTACATATTTCTTTATTCAAAATACCTTTTGGTCTAAAAAAACTCTAGTAGATATAATCTAGATAGAAAGAAAATCTAGTTTCAAAACAAAGCACTTCCCTGCTTGTCAAACGTTGCCAAAAAATATTATCGAATTACATCATCACGATTGCAATAAATAATGAGATGCGTCGTGGAGTCCAAACTATATCCCGCGCATGCTATACCACTGACATATTTTACTACTTTCTATTGAAAAACGGAAACTAATTTGAAATATATGATTGATATAATTTAAAATTTTCCGGAAACTATTGATCATAGCGAGATAAATTTTATGTCAATCGATAGAAAATTTTATTTCACTATTTTAGAGCTATTAAATTTGAAATTAGAACGACAATTACTCTTTTAAATTTAAAACTACTGAAATTTAGGTTCTCTAACAATGAAATAATGCTGTTTAACGTCCCGCAGTGCTTTGACTCGAGTTTTATTGTTGGTGATGTCAGAGCGTTACCGAGACATCTCGACTATTATATTAGTAATTTTAGAAGTAATAATATATTTTAACAACAATAATGTATTTAAACAATATAGTGTTGATATTTAAAACGGTTATGTATTCAAATAAATTGAAATAAATGAAAAAAATAGCATCCATGAACATTTGTAAGTATATTATATTCTGCTTTTTTCTATGATAGGTTTAATTAAATTGTACAGTGATGCTCATGACTTGGAATGAAGAGAGTTTGAAACAGAAAAAAAATTCACCACTTTTCTGTAATGTTTCTAATTCTCATCAGAGAAAGAGTCATAAAAATTAACAAAAATGCATTTCACACAAATGAAATTTCTGTCGGAATCATTCGAATATTGGCGATTAAGCTTCCCCCAAGATTCGTTTCTCTCTCAACAGGTTTCTTTTTTTAGTTAATCGCATTTCCAATTCTTTTGTCCATCATGCTTTAAGTTTTACTCAGTTTTCTAAATACTTCTTTTGGTGTTGAAGAACAAATGGCGGAATTTCCCAAGAGGAAACTTCTGAAGGCTAAACCATTCGACCTCGGAAAAAAAGCTATAAATTTGGTTTATATTCTCTTTTATATCCTATAAACTTGATATGAATGCTATAAAAATGGAATGTAAGGGATGACTGCACAAGGGGGAGGGGAGTCAGTGTTATTAATATGGATTTTATGTCGATCCAAAATTGAAAATCAATACAATATTCATTTCTATAAATGTAATAATTTTGAAATATAACTTAATTGGGCCTTTGCTTAGTGGAACCCACTATTGCAATGTAACACATTTTACCAATTTTATGTATCGATTTATTATTGTCTTTACTTGCTTTCTAACCTGATGTTAGAACTTACTTTATGGTACTTTTCTTTTACATATACTGTATATTACCTTTCTTTTGTAAAACGCTATGTTAGTTATAAATTAACGCTATTGAGTTATATTCTAAATTGTATTCTATCTTATTCTAATTTTCTATCATGTTATCAGAATGTTATTATTTGAAATAGAATTTAGAACATAACTAAATTCTGTTAAAAGTTATTTTCTACTTTCTTGCTATATGTGCTATGAGTCCAATGATTAATTGTTTTGTTAATTTGTTATTATGTTTTAGTTAGTATTAGTAAGTATTAGTTGTTTCTAAATTAATTTTATTTATGTTATGTTTTAAATTCTATCCTATCTTATTCTAAATTCTGTTTCAAATTCTTTTCTATGTTCTATGTTATTTATGTAATTGTCAACCGAATTATGAATTGGTTGAATTGGCTATTTTGCTTTAGTTATATCTAAATTAATGTTATTTATATTATGTTTCTAAATGTATTCTGTTATTTAAATTCTGTCCTAAATTCTGTTTTATGTCTTACTAGCAGTACGCGCACGGCGTTGCCCGTGGAATCAGGACTTTAACAAAATGAAAAAAAAAAAGAACCGCCCACAATGACATGAAAAAGTTTTGAAAACAAAATCAAAACAAAAGATACACATTATTGATTTTCCCGCTTATTTTTCTCCCGACAATGACGCGAATGTAATGACGACAAAAATGGATGCTAGGAGTGAAAACATATGACGTCACCTGCCGCGAGGAAGGTCACGCACCAGCCAATGAAATTGCAACAATGCTTTCTGGGACCGTCCGGAGAAACTCTCACTGTTAAATCTCGCTAGCAAAAAAAATGTTTGAACTGATCAGGGAAAAATCAATTTAAAAAAAAAACGGAAAAAGACATTTTAACCGTTCTTGTTCTAAATCCTATAGAAACGTTCTAGTCATAAGCTGAAAAAAATTATAGAGATCTCAAAACATCAGATGAGAGAATTTGAAGAAATCATTATTAAAAATTACTATAAATGTGACTATTTTTCAAAAACTTCTCAAAATTCAGTAAATTACGTTAGAAATACAAAACAAACTTCATTAGAAAGGAAATCGTTTGCTCTTTCCGATGGTCTATCTCTTGTATTCTTTTAACTATCAAAAACCGTTCTATTGAGAAATTAGTGCGAAAAATCACCAGAAACAACACAAAATATTAAATAAAAAAATTTCTAGAAAAAATTTAAAATTTGGGCTTTGAGGTGCATTGAGTCACCATTACGACTACCTGTGTGCCAAATTTCATGGCTGTGAGTGCGATAGAATCGTCTGGACATCACGCGCAAGCGCGCAAACATTTCCTTTTATAAGTATAGATTGATAATAAGATATTTATTTCCATAACACTAATGCTTAATCATTTTTTGAGTCTAAGTCATACATTACACCTTTATTTGGAAGCGTATGGTCGAGGGAAGAACAATCCCGATTTTTTTTTTGTATATTTTGGACAAGTATATACCGCACTTGCGAGAATCGCGAGTACCTCATATGTAAGGAGAAAAATTTTGCATCGTACCTTCTTCAAATTGCCATATTCATTTGTTTAAATTGAAATCGTTTTTTTCCCACTACATTTTTACTTTTTCGTATACGAAATGGCGAAACTATTATGTAGGGGGAGTATTGTTATGATATTTAATACAATGATCAAAAAATACGCAACGAGACAAATGAAGGAAATTTGACGCGTAGTCTTTACACTAAAATTTTAGATCTATATCAAATTCTGAACCAAGTCCGTCTCTATCTGTCTATACGCTTGTATGTGAACACAGTAATTCACAGTTTCAACAATCTGGGGAAATGGATTTGGTATGTGGTCTTTATATTAAAATTATAGTTCTGTATAAAGTTTTGGACCAAAGGAAAATGGTAGGTACTGCTGTAAAATGCATATTCGATTATCTTCGCTATAAAAAAAAAGCTAAACACACAGAACGCCATATTTTGGAAGTATACGAGAAACTCGAAGGGAGGGGGGATTCCTGTTTTTTAACCCTTAAATGCCCGATTAAAAAATGATTTAAAGATATTTTTTGACTTTTATTTCTTATATAAAGCATGGGAAAATATTTTTAAAAAAGCCTTTTTTTATTTTTAGGAATGGTTTACGGCTGAAAAACAGTTTGCTACCAATCGGCATACTGGGCTTCAGTTGAGAACAAAATTCCTGGATAAAATGATAAAATTCTATAACATTAATCACAGATGAAGTTTAAGAACTAATAATGAGGCTAAGGAATTTCCATCAACTTTGTAGAACAAAATATGGTATTCCGAAGCCTACAAACAATACAAACAAGTGAAAAACGTCAATTTATTTTTACTAGAGGTCGTCCAGAGATCGAAATTCGACTGTAATTCATTAAATTTGTAAGTTTGAACGTTATTGAGGTTATTTTTTTTATTGAAACAAAAAAAAAAACAAACGGGCGGTTAAAAAAATAAATGTTGTCCGACTGTTGACCATAGACTTTTATTTGTTTGACATTCAGTATGAACGTAAACAATGAATGCTTTATTTTATTTAATTTAATGTAATACATACTATATATAAATTCCTTAGAGACAATCTCTACTCTGTGCGACTGTTTGGCCAATATGTGTTTGAAATTGACAGATTTAAATCATCCGCATTTTTTATTTCATAAATAATCTAAATAAACTACCTCTTGGAGTGGATTTCACTGCGGGGGGATTAAATCAATTACAAATCATCCACTCCGCATAAGCGAGGCCAGACGCAGGAACAATCAGGAACCAGCGAGTGCAGCCTGCAACAACATCGACATAGTGCAATACGATAGACATGAGTGTCCAACGATCAGCAAACTCCGAAAAACCGGAGCACAGCCACAAAATGGTGAAAATCACCTATAAGTTCTATCAGCAATACATAAAATTTATCTTTCTGCACTCCTTCTCCATATGAACTTTAACTATGCCAAGTATCACACTCCTCCGTGCGCGCAATGTGCTTAAAAAGGGGTACAAAGTTTTCTCTTCACGTATTAATATATAGATTTCTCCCATCAGCACTCAGGCTGCCATCTATATGTTGTAAATGTATACTATTGGCAACAACAGTCATTAGAGCTTCAGTCTTATTCTCAATATTTTAGAAGACAAAATTGTGTATGTTACTTAAAGGCAATACAGGACATTTAAGGATTAAAGATGCCAACAAAGGTGGCAAAGAAAAAGTAACGGAACAAGGAAATATCACAACAAACAGAGACGTACAAGCTGAAATATTTATGAAGATGATAGCAAAAGGAAAGAAAATGGCAAAGAGAGCGCAAAAATAAAGAAGAACGGACACACAATATCACTATTTAGCTAATAGTATGAAAAAATTTTAAAATGGCTTCAAGCAGAATTTTAAGTTATAATTTATTTTACATACTTAAAGTAGGTTGTATGATCTTTTGATATATTGCCATGAAAATCACATCGAAACGGAACGATACCTTTTCGATTTCTGATAAAACCAGTCTTTTTATAAAGGTCCAATAGGAAAGAAACCATTTCAATCATGATAAATGGAAAAGCCAATGAAATGCTATGTATGCGACGCAGGCATTCCTTAAATTCTCCAGAGAATTTACTTTTGTTATTTATTGGTTGATTTGATTACTAGAATAAGCCAATTATAATAGCATGAATTTTCTAGATTGCCAAGGGACGGACATGGTCCTGATAATAAATTGATCAGTTCTTCCAAGCGAATGAGATTTATTCTGTGTTAGAAAATAGCACAAATTAAATTATATTTAGCTACTACCTCATATACCAGGCATTGTTCTTGATAAAAATGCTTCCATGTGTAATATTTTTAATCTAAAATTGTTTTATATAAAATATTATAATACACAAAATCCTTTTATCGTGTTAAAGGTTTTTTAAAATTAAAATGAGTATAAATTAAATGAAAAGATTTTTAAAAACCACCGAAAACTAATTTTCTCCATAAGTTATTAATATTGTTTAGCCTCCTGCTGTAATATTTTGTATATCGTACCATTATTTAATTTGCTGTAATATTTTGCACCTAGGTCCACAGTTTTTAATTAATAAAAAAATAATTATTTAATTAATTGTCAAGAAATCGTTACTAAAACCGTCCCTATGCTTCATATTATTTATGAGCAAAACTTGAGGAAAATATATTCTGTAGTTTGGATGTTTATAGCGTACAAAAAAATTGACATTTCAGTTTTATTTACATAGATTTATGGAAATGAATGTTGAAGAAAAGAACGTTGTTTTGTCAGAGAAAGTTCATCCACATTAATAAAACGTGGTTCTGACGACGCTACATCGTTATTAGCAAACAAGAGGGACATTAAGAACACATGAAACATTAAAAGGGATTTTGCACATGCGCATGATGAAATGATTTAACTCTACTACTATTTATATATATTTAAACAAATAATATTGCCATATGCAAGAAAACAGCAAGAATCTGAACTGTCGATGTGGATTTTTTAATAGCTCTCGTGCGAATGAACATTCATCAATATCCATTTCACTACCATGTGAAGCGTTCCCTTTTTCATCTTCAACTGTTTCATTGTTGCACACAAAGGAGGCGTTAAAACAGTCTACGACATATCCTGCGCATATGCGTCATAAAGTTTGGCGTGAAATGGACAATTTCATGGACGCTGCCTGTGTGACCAAAGGAAGCCACATAGTCAAACAAAACTTCCAGCTTCCTTCTGAATGGGCTCAAATTCTTTCTTCCTATCGTTGTTTGCAAGAAACTTATAGCCATTTGTAATCGGGGCAATACTTTTAAATTATCCTGTATATAAATTAGAAACTATTTCTCGAATAAAATCATTTAATATTTTATTTGATTCGCTAAACTTTTAGCATATAGATGGATTCGCTATGTAATGATGAGTACGATTAATTTAGCTGCTTTAAATTATATTTAAAGGGTTTTCGAAAACCAATAATAATATACAAAGGCCTGATAAATCACGAAAAAGGATAGTTTTTCTTCTTGAAGTTTAACTGATTTGCCTCAAATATGGGCCAGTATCCCCTGAAAATCCTCCAGGAAGACAACCTATCCTCATATATTGTAGCTGAGTCATACTTCTACTTATTCTCTTCCTAGGTGCTGCAAGGTCGCTTGGGCCAACAGAAGATCCTGAGTCCTTAATTCGTGGACTTAATTAGATATACTACACTAAGTGGGATTAGAACCCCCATCATTTCTATACCAATAACTTTTAGTGAAATTACATCATCCGTGAAGACCAGATGTGTACTCAGTACTTCCACAGAAAACGAAAAACTCTCGTCTTTAGAAATCATTGGTTGCAGAGTGGGGTAGACGAAAAATTTTCTTCATAACAGAGAGATATTATTTTCGAAGGCATCATGAGATTCAAAATCTACAATTGTACTCTATAATTAAAACATGTTAATATTCACTTCTCTCACTTAAGACTACGCACTGAAGCTAGTCAAGAAAATTTTCCGAGCAATACTGAATGGGATTATTAACTTCAACCGTCCGAATTCTCGTAAAGCGAGCAATTCTTCTTAACAAATTCGCTCACTGCCTTCTGCTGACAACAGGAAATTGAATGGAACCTCCGTAAATGGCTTTCCAACGACGCGACGGTGTTTTCCGAACCGGAAATTGAGACCCTATGTCATTGGCTGGATTTATTTATTTTTGTTTATTTGCCTAATTTATTTTTATTTCAATAGAGAAACCTTGCTTCGAATTCTCTTTTGTCCTTGAGATGGTGACTTGTCGTTCTTTGTATCCTGATAAGGTCACGAAAGATTCGATGGATGTGGCGTTTATGGTGAAGTGATAAGAGTAACAGTGTAGCAAATTTATCTTTACTGTCATTGCTGTGTGCAATATGTGTTGTCCCATCTGCTTTTTTTTGTACAATAAGTCCACTTAGTATTGTCGCAAAATTTTATAAATATTTTCAAATATCTATTTGACTTTTAATGTATGCATTATTTGGATAAGATTTAAATATTTGTTTGCTTTAAGCATCTCTGGCACGATTAATGATACGTATTATTTATAGAAAGAAAATATTGCCCTTTTCAGTATGTAATGTGAAATTTGCTTTATCATAATTTTTAAGCAGGGAGCATAAACATGACAAACGGTTCTTGTTATACTTAGAAACAAGAAGATATGATGGTGCGTAAAGATAACTACGCAGTGTGATATGGGCTTCAACGAAGTGCACCGAAAGTGTAATGTTCTTAAGCTAACACTACGGCGTCACCTTATAGAACTAAATAAGCGTAAAAAATTTGGAAGACCGAAATAATTAACAAAAGCAATAGAGAAGGAACTGACAGAGCACGTCCTGACTTTATACGTTGGAGTGAGCAAACTATACAAAAGATTTTTTTGTGATTCTTGCAAATGCTGAATATTATTATTAATAGAACAATTTACTCAAAGAATAGCAATTTAAGGTGTTTCTGTTTCATTTTTTGTAGGACTTACGACATAGGTAGTGCGATTTAAGACCCAGGTTTCCTTAGTAGTGTTGATATTATTACTTTAAGATTTGTATATTTCACTCTACAGAGTACATATATTTTGAACTTTTTTTAATATATAGCTTCAGTATACATATAAGTTGTGAATAAAGTAAATTTTGCCCTTCATCAAGTAAAACCTGTAATTTGCAGACCTTTTTCCTTATGGGGTACGGCTAAAGCAAACTTACCCTACATAAAGATAAAATAAAACCCTTATGCGACTACCAACCTAATGGTAGTAGAAACAGGATAAGTTACTAAGATAGTTGTTTAAACATGTGAATAACATTTAAATTTCATCCAAATAACGCAGTGATACTAAGCTAAACAGTTATTAACAAATGTAGATGCAATCTTCAAAAAATTCATCATCGAGATTTTGATAAATCTCCAAGTTTGAGATCTGTCGGAATTCGAAAATAACTTTTTTTGTGCCTCCCTGCGAACATAATAACTCAAGATCAAATCAAAATAGATTATTAAAATTGAACATGTGGTTCTCACACTGAGATTTTATATCTACATAGAATTTTGGTCCAAATACGTCAATGAAAAAGGGTATTTTTATTAAGAATATTCTAGTTTTTCTCCATGAAATTGCTATTACGTATTTACAAAGGTTTTTAACACGAGCGTTACAATTGACGTTGAGTGAAAAAAATATACATGTTTAATGATTGCATTTATTTACCCTGAGCTGCCACAAACTTCTCAAGAAAATACTATTTAAATTTTTATTGATTACTTTATTTGCATGCGCTTTGCCACTTCGTTCTGTGAAACTTTTCAATACATTCATTGTGTTCATATTAGAGTTACTACGAATAAAAATAAGATTTTAAAATTTGTGGATCTCAGAGAAAAAAGCGGACGTCAATCAAACTGACATCGTTGAATAGATAATGATTTGAATTTTAAGATGGCGGAAAAAATATTTTTTTCAGATAAAAGTCACCGAATATATCCAACAAACATCAAAATTACGAAAATAAAAGACAGCAGTGATAAATGGTCAGAGGAAAAAGCAATTTTGGATATCTTTAGAAGAATTTTAATGATGACATCTCTGCGAGAAGGAATGAGAAAAACTCTCGGGGATAACACTCTCTGCTTTTTTTTCATTGCAGTGCTAGATACATTCTTGACGAAAATATAAACTAGTCGAAGACAATTAAAGGCTGATGAGTATTTGGCGACATTTGGCGAGATGAAGCTAAAGCCGCAGATAAAATAAATATACAGGAAAATACTTTTGCTGGTAGAGCATGTAGTGGTGTCATCTCGGATCTCCAAGTCCAAGAAAATCCAAACTATCTGGGAGGGCAGATGAGTCATACTCAGTTTCTTTTACGACAAAGAATTTTTGCTTATTGACTGGTTGGAACGGGGTAAAACAGTTAATGCTTAATGGTATTGTAACACGTTGCTGAGGCGTAAACAGTCCATCAAAAACCAGAATAACCAAGATCTCGGATATTGTTTCGCTAGGTTAAATGTGGTCAAAAAGATCCTCGACCTACTAAAAAATTTCGACCTCAAACATCCTCTGTACAGCCCCGATATCCCTCCATGTGATCTTTGGCTTCTTAAAATATCCCTGAAAGGTGAACGTTCACCTGTGACAAGGAAATGAAGGGCACCATGAAAAACTGGCTCCGTCAGCCTAGGGGTTTCTACACTGAAGCCCTCTACTCCCTTCCTACGTGTTGATATCAGTGTAATGTCAAACGCAATTATGTGTAGATTACACGTGAACCGTAATTAAAATACTGTTTAAATAACCATAATCTCCTTTTCGTTTTGGCACACCTTATATAATGTTTTGATTTCGAATCAAAGGCATTTCTAGAATTTTTAATCGAATATTCAAAAATTACTCGCGTAAGAGACTGAAGTTAGATGACAGTCATAGAACCTTGGTTCTGAAAAAAAAACAACTTTCATTTTTAAACGGTCCAAAAAAAAACCCTCTCCTCCTACATCAGACACATACAAAAAGTTGATAATTCCTCTATATAATTCCTCTTTTCTTTTTTTGAATTAATGCAGTTTTAAATTTTAAAATTCCTTTTCATTTTACAATTTTCATTTTATTCGTAATTTTTATTTAAAAGTTAGGATAACTCTCAATGCAATGTTGCTTATATTTTTTTACATTATTTATCATCTGTTTCAAGAAATATTAAAAGAGAAAAACAATTAAGAATAGAATATAGAATACTTATATATATATATAGAATTTAGAATATAGAATGCCAACGCAATTTGGTATTCTATATAAGTAAAAATTTCTTATGGAATTATTTCGAAAAGGATAAAAACACACGCCTTTCAAATTCTATTCGATTTATTAATTTCAAAAAGAAAGTTTTCTTTCTAAATAAAAATTAAATATTGAAAGGGAAAATTCAAATTTAACTTCTATATTATTCTTTTTTTAAAACTCCCTAATAAACAAAAGATTTCAAAAAATAAATTTTCATTGTAATTGCGCAAAAAAATCTGTTTCAGATTTCCGTGTTCTCTCCGAACCCAGTATTTAAAGACAATTTTGGTAAATTAATTAAAGCTAAAAATTATTTTTATATAATAATAGAAGCAGTTCATTCAATGATCTTCACACTCTAATGTTTTTAAAATACAAAAAGGAAAACTTAATATTATTGCTTATAAAAATATACAATTTAAATTAATCAAGAAATATTCAAAGTAATTTTAATGGGTTTAAGGATTTTTTTGCGACAGTTTCTACAATTTTTCTCGAATTATAGGATAAAAAAATTACCGAAAGATAATATGACTTTGCAGGCGAAGAATTACTCGATTTTTAAATTTTTGTCATTGTTGACACAATAAAATTTTAATGTAATTTAGACGCTTAAGGCTGTATTTTGTTACATTAATATTTTAATTTCAAATCTTTTAATGTTAAAATTAAGTGCTTGAAAATGGCACACAAAAAAGCTTGAAACACGATGAATAACTTTGGAATTCCGGTCATAAAACAAAAATAAAATTTTATTTAAATTTATTTTTATAAATATTTGATTAATTTTGGATCACTAAACTAATTTTTTTATTTGTACAGATCTCATCTTTGTTTGAGCTAATGTACATTATCTTTATTAATTTTTTTCTATATCTCATAAAGCAAGCGTCAGTGAAACACAAATCAAACACAACTGAAAACAAAGTAACAAATTTGAGATTAAAAGAAAATAAACCCAGACTGGCAAATTATGATTAAGCACGCAGATCTGAAAAATATTGAGAAAAATTACGAAAGGCTTATTTCGTGAAATTTATCTAAACAAAAGGGACAGCATAGAGCATGTAGTTGAATATTTAAGTTCAATTCGGCTCAAATTTCTGGTGAACCGAGTTAAAAAAAACCCATGAATGTGATGTTTAAGTACAGGGCGAGTCAAAGTGAATGATTGATTTCGAAGCTTTACTGTATAACATGTAGTTGCTGTATTTTTTTGAAAGTTACAGATATTGAGAGGTAATATATTCAAGTTTTCAATGCAAGCATCATTACGCCTTTAATGCGATTCTTGCAGCATGTCTCGATCGATGTTGGCAGCAGCATCTGTGGTACGAGCTTTTAAATTCGTTAATTGTTTTTGGACATCAATGACGGAACGAGTGAGTCCGAGCTGAGAAACGAGACAGTAACAAGTACCCAAATCTCCGAGATTAAAAGTTTGTTCATATTGTTTAGCAACGGATTCGGAAACCCTTTGCTCTTTTGCGCATGCGCCGGGTGGAGTTATTTTCATCAAAATAGTAGTCCAGTCATTAGGTAGTTTTTTAAAACAAATTATGGTGGAGTCGTTTTTTTTTGCTCCTATATGTTTTTTGGGGTGCTGATTACGAATCTGAGGTTTCCCCCCAAAAATTTTTGTTGAAATTTTAGTTATAGCCAAAAAACATGAAAAAAATGGACTTTCTTCCAGTTTTTTGCTTATAATTCACAAACTATCAACTCTTTTATAGCATCATCATATATCAAAATAATCAGCACAAAATTTCCTACAATTTATGTCCATACTATTTTTCTTTACGTGTACCGTTTAGGCGCCATAACTGGTTGAAGTGTGGCTAAAGTTTGACTTACCTGCTAGAACGGCTTGAGAAATAACAAATCTTTCTATCTGTATGTGCTAAAATTTACTATCTTACTATTAATACACTTTAGTTATTTAATACACTTTTTCTACCATAATGTTCCTTTTTCAAATAAATTTTTCATCTGTTATATTAGACATGAAAGTAATTTAGTTCCGAGCAACGCCGGACATAAGTGCTAGTTATGAATAAAATTCCTTGATTACCTCTAAAAGGCTGATGTTGATGGAAATTTAAATTCACTTTCACAATAAATGTTATTTACAAACAACTAAAAGTACTTAGTGTGGTTTTTAATTAAACTTTATTAATTCCTATTAATTAATTTGAATAACTTAGTATATAGTAACCAAGAAAAAAATGACATGAAAAAAAGTAGCATTCTAAACTTTAAAAGTCATAATAACTTAATAATAATACAACTACAGTCATAAATGTGATCTTATAGTATCTGCATACATTACACAGTCTCTTGACTCTATCTTGGTCGCTTTGAAGCTTATGGTAAAATATCTTTTGAAAGATCACCTGTGTCTTCCTCCACATGCAAAGATAAAGACGCCTCAACTAAATCATCGGGCAGTATTGGTTCACCATTGTTATCCTTATCACTATTAATTACTTGAATCCCTCTGTTATTGCAGTTGCCCCAACAATGAGGATACAACACTGAACAAAACAGTCTGGCCTTCCTACAGCTGCAATTTCCTGCGCACCTCTTCTTACACTTGCAGGATATCTTATGCGTACAGGATAGAATCAGGTGAGGGGGTCTTCAGAGTTTTAACAGGTTGGAGCCCACTGTTTGTTCTTTCCCAACCCCAGTCTTCAGGTCTCTTTTTATTGCCAAGCCAGTGCTGGATCTGATAGTAAACTTTTATGGAATATTGGTGGACAGCTGCGAAGCGAAGCCATGTTGCTACTCTTGTTAAATAAAGATTTCATGTAACACTTGTAGCAAACATTATTCAAGGATGGTGTATCGGAGGTAGTTATTGAGTAGCCATACAATGCCACAAGAAAGCGGTTCCCTACATCCACAACAGCTTCAGGGATCATATCCGGGTTCTTAAAAATTTCAATTACTTCGAGGAGATCATTATTGTTTTTCAAAGTCTGCACAAACTTCAATTTAACATAATTAAAAAGAGCTGATGTGGTGTCACATCCGCGCATGGCTTGTATGAATAAAATATTGTCGGCGATTGTTTTTTCTAAAACTGTATGAGGAGAAAATATCTTTTCAGCGATTTTCCGTTTCCTAGTTTTAGGAAATATACGTTGTTAAAGGTACAAATGCCAGTTAAGATGGCAAAAAGTTCGATATCTTCACTTATGACAACCACAGACGGATGAGTTGGGGGCCAAAGCTATAGCTTTCACAATTAAACAATCAGCATCTTCGTCTGCTTTCTTGTATGTCATGTTTATTGAGGAGAACTTGTTCATCAGGATGGAAATTAGTCTATCCTTGTTCTTCGGATTGGCCAGGATTGTTTCTTAGGAAACAGTTCGTATCATCGTTTCATCAAACATTACTTCGCTTGATATTTGTTTCTGTGTTCTTCTGACCCTTTCTGCACATTTAGTGCCTCTCACTGTTTCATTTTCAGGATACCCATCAAAAATGACTAGAGCAGTTGATTTGTACTTTGTACGAACATATGTCACATAATTATCACAAATTGATGAAAAAGTTGAACCCCTTTTCCAAATGACTCTGTGCAGCAAGTATCCTCCATCAATAATACACACACCGCTTTCAGCATTAAAATCCCGTGTACATGGCTTAAAAGCTTTGTATAAAGAGGGTTTCGTGCCTTTTCGCATTACAGCTTCATCAAACAGAGGTAATGGAAAGGGACATAGTTCATATGTTAAGACGTCCTCTAGTTCTTGATCCGATTGCTTTGTAATATAAATTATCTGGAAAAGCGTTGTAGGGTTGATAGATACACTTTCATCATGCACCTTGATGGCATCACTTATTAGAGCTAGTGGTTGCACTCTGTCATTTCTTTTGAATTTCACAGTATTAAAATTATTTCCTTCGATTCTTTTGATACCAAGAGCAGGTAGGGAACAATAAGAGGGCTATGTTTAAGCCTCCTAACTTATTAAAAAATTCGTGATATTTACTCTGTTGTTTACTTCACAACCGCGAAAGCCAGGTAATACCAGGGGTAGAAAGATTTAGAAGGAATTTTGTGCAGATTATGCAAATATACTCATAATATAACTGATAAAATCTTTATTTGCACAAAGAGGTTTACGATAGAAAAAAGTATATTAATTAAGTAGGAATTTATTTAGTAAGATAGATAATTTCGCGCATACAGTTTGGATGGTTCGTTGCTCAAGTCGAGCTAGCAGGCAAGTCAAACATTCGCCAAACTTCAAACAGTTATAGCACTTAAACGGTATGCATAACGAAAAAATAGTACCGACATAAATTGTAGGAAATTTTGTGCTGATTATTTTGATATATGATGATGCTAAAATAATAATGTTAATAGTTTTTGAGTTATAAGTAAAAAACTGGGGGAAAGTCCATTTTTTTCATGTTTTTTTGGCTATAATTAAAATTCCAACAAAAATTTTTGGTGGGAAATCTCGGATTCGTAATCAGCACCCCAAAAAACATATAGGAACAAGCAACTACGACTCCACCAGAATTTGATTTAAATCATTCCTTTTTAGCACCTAATGACTGGACTATAGGGGGAAAATGAAGAATGGAAGGCTGATGTTTACATTTTACTGAGCGTGATCTAACAAAGAACTCCGGAAATTCGCTTATATGACTCATTGACTGACACCCCCTTCCGGTGTAAAATCGTCCAAAAGTGCTAGTCTCGGAATTCGTTGCTGAAGAGTAACTAGTTGATAATATAAATCTTTACCTCTTTTAAGTGTTCTGTGTTTGTATTGTGCGAATGTCTAAAAAATTTCATTCTTTTAAAAGAGCTAGCTGGTGTCAAGTATCAGTTAAAAGTAATTAAGAAAAGTCCTCTACCGAGCCTTACAAGAAACAAAATCAGCAAAATATGGGAGAATTTGATCAACTCTATTACTACCAGTGCCACATATAAATGATCTCCCGATTTTCTTACCTAAACCCGGCGTCACAAATATATGACGCTCTTATTTTCTTACCTGAACCCGGAGTCACAAATATGTGAAGGGTTTTATTATCAGTTTATAATAATTTTTTTGTACCAAACTGTGCCATGCACAGGATGAGTTATGTTATAAAACAATACTTTTAAAGTTTTCTAATGCATAATTTTTTCTTAAAAAACTGAAAAAAAAAGAATTAGATGCCGTGTATCCCCCACCCATAAACGATGTACATCTGTGCATCCCTGCGAAATATGTAAAACAACTACAGGAGTACCAACTTCTATGCATAAACACATGCTTCAAAAATGTATCATAAAAATGAATAGCGTGTACAGTAAAGCACCGTTTGTACGTTTTTTATTCTCATTTATACGTCGTTTACATTTATACCTCGTTTCATCACAGTCGGGATTCATGCGTATTCATTGTAATGATAAAGTGCTTCGTTTATACGACGCAAAGCTTCGGTTATACGTCGTTTTCCCTTTTTCTAAGATGCTAAAATTTTCTCCTTTCTAGTATGTGAACTGTGATGCTGATATTATGACTTCGAAATTATTCACAATTGATGAATAATTAGAAGACAAATTGTCTTCTAATTATTAGCGATTTAGGAGATGAGGAAAAATAATGTGAAGAAGCTATTCCACCTTTGTTTGAAGACGCAGTGGACTCCATTGAAAACTCGTCAGAAGACCAGTGAAAAAATATTCAATGAACTTTATTAAATGCATAGTGCTGTACTTAAAACTCACAGACAATAAGAAAGTCAGACGACGATTAAGGATTTTTTTTAACTAAACGCCCACATTCATACTCATAAATAGTGTAATAAATGTATAACTACTACTCAAGATATGCATTAAAGGTATGATTTTTCTCACTTTTATGATAAATGTTTAATTTTAAAATTTAATTATTGTTTTCCATACTATTTTGTAATATACTATCTTAAAAGACTTTAAAATGATTGATTTTAAATGAATTTGCAGTAGTAGCATTAAATTTGTGATAATCAAAATTGTTTAGTAAAATTTCGATTATACGTTTTTTCATTTATACGTCGTTTTAGGTCAATCCCTAGATGCTTGACAGAATTTTCATTTTGAAAAAAGTTTTTATTTTGTTTTTCCTTTCCATTTTAATTCGATTCTTGACAACTGGTATCACATTGAAATAACGGAATGTCTGGCCTATGGTTTCGGATTCTTCTCTACGGCCTCGGTTGAGAATTTGTTAAAAATTAAATTCAGTAAGTTATAAATTTAAGTATTTAATAGCACCATTAAATCAATACTTCTAAGGCTTTCATTCAATATTTTTTTAAATAGAAAAAATAACTTTTTTTCCTATATTGGAAATGGATTCGTTGATGATCAATTTCTTGATCCAAAACTTCTCTCGCGGTAATGCCGAGAATAAAATCTCAAATCAATTCCGTTAACAAATTGATCCGAATTGTGTTGGAAAGTTGATATGGCAGTCTGAGGTCAAAATAAATGCCAAATGGAAGTTTTGATTTGTCTGAAGTGCCCTGTGGCAAAAAATACGTCTCTTTCAACTACAGTTCTATTATCATTGTTCCCAAAGTGTATTTCGCTGAAAGAAAAAGTAATTGGCCGTTGGAGAACAAAAATACTTCCCTTTTTTAAATTGAATTTGGTGATAGTTTTTTTTATCCACGAAAATAAGTAACTGATCATTATTTTGAGGAGCTGATAGAAAACAAACAACTCGAAGTAATCCGTAAAGAATTTTGAAGCAGAAGATACAATTAATTAAAGGGTGGTTAGAAATAAATTATCAGATTAGAGAAAAGAAAAATATAGGTCCTAAGAACGTAAAATACTGGTGGTATACATTTCTGAACAAGAGAAAGCGAATTACTCAAAAAATAGGAAAATAATTAAAAAGAAAAACATCTTTAAAATTACGATTTTTTTTACCTTTCCACTTTGTATCTCACTTTGCCTTATAGGCATTAATAAAATAGATATTTATGTGTTTTGTCAAATTTCAGTTGCTTTCGAACTCCTATACGATTTACAACTCGCAATCAATAGGTATGTACACAATATGATCAAAAGTATCCCGATACTTTCGGATTTACACATTTTTTCGGATTTCTCCAGAAAGACTGGAGGAACTTCTCTTGAACTACGACCATATAATTTATAGGTTTGAACTCGCATATTGCAGTGAAGATTAGGTCAAGAGGGCATTTAGGGGACCGACCAGAAATTGATGAAGATGAGAAGGGATTTCAACTAATCTCGTTTTGCAGAAACGCTGATAATGATTTGAAAATTTCATCAACGGTTATGCTTAATACGCACACTGCTTACATGCATTTTCCTAAAAATAGCACATTTACTCTGGAAGATATAAAGGTTTTCTTAAAAAATCCCAAATTTTTCAGCATGTTTTTTTGCTTAGAACAAGCAGAGTTTTTAACAAAATTATACTCAATTTACAGAATATTTGACAATATGTTGGAGAAGCATTGTATTAAAATTTGAAACGAATATTTTGAATGTTAGAAGAAATATGAGTATTTGTTGTAAATAATTTTTTACTGCGCATGTGCTAGACGTAGAGTAATTTTTCTTTCATAATATAGGACAACTTATATAAAAATTCCGGTTGAATAACATCAAGATTTAGAACGATATCGGCATTGCAGTGAGCAGAATTTATTCATCTCTCTAAGAGAAACAAAATGATGAAGGTTTTCCCACAAATTGATACTTTTAAAATTTGAATCTTCTGATAGTAACTGTCAAGCTACAATTTAAGTTATCTATTTTATTTATAAGTATACCTGGTTATTCACAATCAATCTTTAATAAATTCTATAAAATCATTCGAAAATTCAATACGAGCTATTTTTACGAAAATGCAAGTGAGAAATGTGCATATTTAGCATAGCCGTTGATGAAATTTGCAAAACATTATCACCTTTCTGTGAAAAGGGATGAGTCGAAATCCTTTTTCGTCTTCATCAATTAGTGGTCGGTTCCCTAAATGCCCTCGTGACCGAATCTTCATTGTAAAATGTGAGTTCAAGCCTATTCATTATATGGTCGAAGTTCAAGTGCAGTTCCTCCAGCCTTTCTGGAGAAATTCTAAAAAATGTGTGTATTCGAAAGTGTCCGGATACTTTTGATCACCTAGTGCATCACGACTATGATTGAAACGCGTACCACCGAGATTTGTCATTCTTACGACCACTTGTTTTCACACGCTTTTATTTAACCTGACTTGCTTCATGTTTGTAAAGAGGGAATTTTGTAATCGATTTTTCACTTATTTCCTGGTGGGCCAAAGTTGTGGAATTTGGCGCACGTGTGTGTTTTCGATAACAGTTCACTATTTTAATATTTTTAGAGCTTAATTATCAGCTAATCGAATAATTTAATTAAATTTTGATACCGTACATGTGGCGACACCTGGTAGTGAATTTGAGAAAAAAAATCGATTTCAATATTTCATAAAATTTTTGATGATGAATTATAAATCAAAGAGTAAAAAGTAGATAATAATTTAAACAAACAAATCTACTTTTTAGAACAATAATAAGAGTATGTTTTTAGAATTTTTTTTAATAAAGTCAATCTTTAATTAAAAATTTTAAGCATGATAAATGGCTTCCACGATGTGTCTGTATTGTATGCACGTGCATATGTACATACTTACCCTCACATATGCACGCATAAGTGAAACCATAAACGATAAGTAATAAAACACTCAGATTATGAAAAACACTTCAATTTTTACATGAGTGTTAATTACAAGAACCAAATCAAGTGGCTATAAGTAGTGAACATGTGGATAAGAGAAAATCACGCTTTATCCGTACCATGTAAGTAAAATACTTTATAAATGCCATACTGGTCTAGAAAAAATAAATTTTACTAAATGAATCAATGGGAGGAAGCTAAAAATATCTACTTTTTTTAAAGTTATTCGATACTAGTCCACAAAAACTTTCGTGGGTTCATTGCTGCGAAAAGAACTTAGAGAAAACACCAAACCAAAAATATAAAAGACAAATTTATTTATGGAAAAAGATTAATATGAACTACTTTTTCAGAAATATTAATACAGTGGGTTTTGGTTCATTCGAACTTGTTTAATTAAAATTCGTCGATAATTTGAATTTTTCTCTAGTCCATTAGTTTCCTCTTACTATAGTGTAAGATATCGTGTATAATTGGAATTTAGTTTGGTTAATTCGAAGCAAAACTAAAAACTGTTAATAACCATTTTTATTCTTGAATTGGGTTTTGTTAGTTAAATACGTTGTGCCCCCAGTGATCAAAACCGAATAATTGTCTAAGGTTGGTAATTCACTGCTGTCAAATGTAATTAATCAAAAGCAGTAATGATACTTTCTCTCTTAAATTTTTTTTTGAAACAATTACATGTGAATTGTACTGTTTATTTTAAAGTACACTGCACAATTATTGTAGTGTATACCATCTGTTTATAAAAAAATACCATTTCGATATTATTAAAATTTTTTGATTATAATTATTATTTCATTTATGAAAAATACTTATCTTTTATTTATTATCATTCATTAAAACTGATAAATATTTTAAAAAACCATTACAGCATTTTTCGTTTAAAATTTATCGCCTTCTCTTGCTGTACTCAATTTTAGACCCAGTGTTCCTTAGTTTGGAGTTTTGGATTAAATTAGCCAAGTTTCGCTGTACAATGGATGTAAACAAGGCAATCGTACGTAGGGAGACACAGTCTTAAAGTTCAAAATATTGCAACTGTTCACTCTAGATATAACGCATTGTTTTCAACGCGTAGGTGCCAATTGATAGCTGAATAGCATTATTTCGAGCTAATAACGGAAAGAAGGGTTTCTTTCAATTGGCTTTCAACTTCGGCACCGCAAGCTCAAAAGCAATAGCAATTTATTAAGAGCTTTACGGAAAATCGATCAACTTCTTTATGGTTCGAGATAAAGCCACTCTGCTGGAACGTCGAAATTTTTATTTTGTCATAAGTTCAGTGAGAAATCTCCGAGCTGGTAGCTAAATGCTTGCCAGTCTTTGCCTCTGTGTTAATATTTGCCTCATTAATACCGTTGCTACAGTTTCATTCACGCGCAACGTCAGCAGTATACGCTAGAAGTAAATTAATCTAAAGTTACAGCGAGATTGATAGCTAAACTACTTTATTTTTAGCTAATAAGTTAAAGAAGACTTTTGCCTTTTAACTTCGGTATCGCAAGCTCAACAGTAATAGCAATTTATTAAGAGATATATGGAAAATCGTTTAACTTCTTTATGGTTCGAGATAAAGCCAAGCTTACTGGAACTTCGAAATCTTTCTTTTGCCATTAGTATAACGAGAAATCTCCGGGCTGGTAGCTAAATGCTTGCCGGTCTTTGCATCTGTATTAATATTTGCCTCTTTAGTACCTGCTACGGTTTCATCCGCGCGCAATGCAGCAGTATACATTAGAAGTAAATTAATCTAACGTTACGGCGAGATTTACTACTACTTAACTACTTTAATTTTAGCTAATAACTGAAAGAAGACTTTCCTTCAATTGCCTTTTAACTTCGGTGTCGCAAACTCAACAGCAATAGTAATGTATTGAGAGATTTATTGAAAATCAATCAACTTCTTTATAGTTCGAGATAAAGCAACGCTGCTGGAACTTCGAAATTTTTATCTTGCCGTAACTTTAAAGAGAAATATACCAAATGGCAGCTAACCAATCTTTTTACCAATCTTTTACTTCGGCATTAATTTTTGACTCATTAATATTATTTATATGGTTTCATTCACGCACGATTTATGACGAGAACGCACGCGTGGTGAACACGGCGCCAAATTAATTTTGAAATCCAATGCGGATATTAGGAAAGGAAAAAACGCGGCGCCACAGCACAGATCAATACAGCTTTTAGTTAGATGTTAGATGACATGTACTGTTTGCAATGTGGCTGTAACGGTCACGTGAGTTGACCCAATTTAAATAAGCAAATAAGGCTTAAGAGAAATTCAAATAAGTATTCAGAGCAATTTATTAAATGTTTTTCAAAATATTATTGATAAGATAATGCTTAAATAAAAACTAAATGCGATAAAAAAGATTAAAGTCTTCTGAGTAAAATTATCAAAATTTGGTCACATCAAAATCACAACTTCCAACATTTTTTGTAAAAAATTTACTTAGAATTCATATCAGACATTAAATTTTTGCCTTTTTTGTATTTCTACTCCATTTTTTAATCTTATTAAAATAAAAAACAATATTAGAGAATACTTGTTCTTACTATACAAAATTTTTAATTCTGATTATTTTTTGCATATCACAAAACCATTGTTTGCGTTATAACCGTGACATTTTAATTCCTCCAGTAAGGATTCACTCTCTTCAATAATGGTTGGGAATAAATGTAGTTTGGCATAAATTCTTTAAAAGTATATAAAAAAATTGCAGCAGCACACTGCTACTCGTGAGTCGTTTATTCTAAAATAAGAACAGTGACTTTAAAAGAGTGGGAAAAAAATTGAAAGATTATCTTAGAGATCTTCAGTATTTTCTGAAAAAAAAGAGCATGCTTTTCAAACTCAAGCATTTCAGTGCAATATTTTTCTAAAATTTTTACTCGACTATGGTAAACGGAAAGTATTTTTAAAACTGGATTGAAGGAAAAAAACGACTGATGAACGATTTTCAAAACAGCTTGCGACAGATAACATACGCCTACTTTTTCTCCGCAGAATATCCATTACTTTAGCAATTTTATTTGTTGTATTAACAAATAACATGTTTAGCGTGACAGTTATAAAAGAAGTTTAAATTTTTGCGAAATGAAAATAATTTAGTTTATATCCACTGTACGTAACTTTACCATAAACGTTTCGAAAGTTTTTGCTTGCGTTTTAATTTTTTTGACCTTTTGTGTTTTAATCTTCTGGGAAATTTATTGTTATTTCAATCCATAAAAGAATTTAAAATACAGGGTGGTCATAAATTATTGGAACCATTTTAAAAATTAATACCCCCACATAATGTACCAAGTTTTTTTTATATGAGAGAGTATCTCAAAAAGTTTCTTTTCAGATAGGTAACGCACCGTTACGGCGCACTAAATTTGCTGCAGTGGGACATTTCCAACGCAAGTGTCAAAATGGCTACTGAGCAGCAGAAGGCACGTCTCTGGTTCCATGAAAGCAAATCAATTGTAACAGTTCAAAGACGTTTTCGGTTAGAGTATCAAAATGGTCGTTCTCCAAGTGAGAACTCCATTATGCGTTGATATGAGCAATTAAGGAGTGAAAATCTCTCTCACTCGTTCAACAACTTCTTCTGAGACCGATGGTTATCCAGCACCTTCCCATTTTCGATACTCTAAGCGAAAACGTTTTTGAACTGTTACGATTGATTTGTTTTCTTGGAATCAGAGACGCGCCTTCTGCTGCTCAGTAGCCATTTTGACACTTGCGTTGGGAATCTCCCTCTGCAGCAGATTCAGTGCGCCATAACGGCGCGTTGCCTATATGAAAAAACTTTTTGAGCTACTATCTCATTTAAATTTAAAACGAAGTTGCTACATTATAGGATTTTTAAAAATTAATTTTTTAAATGGGTCCAATAATTTATGACCACCCTTTACATCCGAGACACTCAAGGGTGACCGAGTGATTTTTATATTTTAAATCATTCATTAATTTGATTCGTCAAAAAAATCATTTTTGGAATTATGTTTGTCTGTGAGCACGATAACTCAAAAATTGAAAGGGCTAGATAGATGACATTTGGCATATGGTTTTATTTCTAGAATTTTTCATGTGTATCAAAGTTTGGACCAACGCTGTCGAAGGATTGCTTTTTATCGATCAGTCTATTCGTGCGAATGCGAACGTTTTAGCTCAAAAAATGCAAAGAACCAGTTAAATGAAATTTATGAAGTGAATCGATCGATAAACGAAATTTATCGATGATTAAATGAAATGAAAATTGTCTTAATACCAAAAACCAAAATTGTAGATCTGTATGAATTTTTGGACTAAATCGTCAACGGTTTTACAGTCTTCCAATCTGTTTATACGTGCATATGGGAACGCGATAGCTAAAAAACACAGCAAGCCAGATAAAGACGTGAAATCTTCAATTTATTTTGAATGTTGCTTTGTTCTTTTTGATAATTTTAAATCAGCTTTTGATGCTGCAACGGTATGAAAATAAGTTTCTTTTCTCAGTTCAATAGAAAACTCAGACGAAATGAAATGCAGTTATATACTTAAATTCTCATCAGTGTGTTTTGTGTAGTTTAATTTTTTTATTATTATTATTTAATTTTGAATGATGCATAAAGGATTACAAGTTTTAAAGGAAAAATCTTTCATTCAATATAAAAAGCGCCTATTAAAGTAAGGAGCAACATTTTGTTATTTTTCAACACGAAGCTTCAGCAGCATATCAAAAAATAGCTTTTACATCACAAAACTCTAACAAACCGAATAATAAAATGTAAAACTTTGCAGAAAATGTTGTATTTTAGGAATTCCTTTAACCTGAATAATAAAACTCCTTTATAGATAGGGGAGGGACATTAAATTCTTAAACATTTGAAAGGAAGAATTTTATAAGACTTTATAAACATTGCAGTATATGGTTATGCACTGAAACAAGAACTTTATATATATAAAAAAATAACAAAACATGATCAAATAGGACAAAAAATAGGAAAAATCAAATTTTTTTCATTATTCATAATTGAAACAATAACATGTAATAACTTTGACAAGAAACCCTCAAAGAGTTAACTTATAGAAAAGAAACCATCATTAATTTGCTACAAGCAAAACCAGGGAACTGAATTCGAGTATCTAATTTTATTACCTACCGAATAAAGTTTCCAAAAACATAGTTGAAAGTTACCTTTCTGTTACTTGAAAAGCATACTAAAATAGAAAAATAAAAAGTAAGCAAAGAAACATCAGAGAAAGAAAAATAATAATTTTACGACCGTCAACGAACGGAGGTCATAAAAACCAATTCAGTAATTCAATTATAAAAGAGAGCCAGCTATCCGAAGCTTCTTCCTTGCCATTTTCTAACCCTGCGAGAGATAACTCGAAACTCTCTAGCATCGAGAGAAAAATATGTGAACTGGGAAGTCAGTTAAAGTGGAGAAATGCCAGTTAATGTTCATTAAAAGCGCAAAAGGTCACATATCAAAAATTAAATTTGGTTGAAATCCACTAGACGGCACGTCTTCATTTCGTCAACGGAATCCAAAGCGCCAAAACCAAAAAGCAAGATGGCCTTTACCTTAAGTTTTTATTGCTAAGGTAAACAATTCAATGAAGTGGTCATAGTTAAAGATTAACTACTAAAAGTTTAGACGAATTTTCATTTTTACCATGGGATTAATATATTTTTGTTTTCAAATCTTCATAGGTTGTGTTTGCCTTATTTACCATCTATAAACCTCAGCAGCCATCTTGTTTTTCTCATTGGCTACTTGGCATACATTGGCGATATGAAGCGATACCTACTAGTAGATTTCAACCACAGAGAAAGAGAATCAGAGGTCTCACTCCGTAATTTGATCAGCGCCCCCACTCGTCTACAAAGAGAACTAGTCACTTCGATACCCGCGCAGTTTCAAACGGAACACGAAGGTCGCCGCCATGTTTGTTCGATGTGTTGTGTTTGTTCGTTCGATGTCGATCTTCATAAGAACAGGTAAGTTTAATACATATTTCCTAAATTATATCAAAGTAGATTTACGTTAATCAGAAATGTGTAACATTTAGTTTCACTTTTATAAATAAAATAACGAAGTTCAGTTTTTTTTTCACGTTGACGTATTCTCGTTAATTCCTTTGTTGGCAACAGATCGTGTACTGCCTATATGAAGTGGAATGTTAAAAAAGTTGCCATTAGGGTCTATGGGAGTGAGAACTCTGATTCTTCTTCTGTGTGATTTCAACCAAACTGAATTATAGATGTACGACTCTTCGCATTTTCAGAGACGATATAAGAAACAGTGTGGGGTTTTAAATTAACACTTACTACAATGTTTAATTTAGTTAGAAAAACACCTCGTCAAGCATTCCCTCGAGTCAAGAGACTGTAATTTCTCATCTCGATCAGATGATTGGGACGACACTAGCGTCACTTATATCACACCTGTGGGAGGAGGCCGGATCCCGACGTAATTAGGATCCACTAGGCCCACCTACAAGCCAAAACCAGTGGCATCGGGACCACGTCTCTTTGGTCTCGAAGCTGAGACTATGCTGCTAGGGCATCTTGTCCATTTTCACTGTGAAGTCCTTCCAAAACTGTTAAAAGTGAAGGTTAGCGGTGTAGTTTTCGCAATTAATATTGCCTTCTATAAATATATTTGCTTGCTTTAAATTAATAGTTTGTTATTTATTTAAAGCAATTCTGATTGCTTTAAATATTGCCTTCTATAAATATATTTGCTTGCTTTAAATTAATAGTTTGTTATTGATTTAAAGCAATTCTGATTGTTATCCATGAAAATATACATTTTAAATTATTTTCTTTCTGACACAAAGTCTTTTATTAGAAATGAACTTCTTTGTTGCAATGAATTCAACTGTTTCTCAAAATCAACTAACCAATTAAAAAAATTAAACAATAACTGATTTATTTAACTCAGTACCTAGCTGTTGAGAGGGCGAGGACCAGGAAGTGGGGTGAAAATTGCCTACATTTATTAATTTTCCATCAATATGGTGCCAAACATAGATTTTAGAAACTTCTAGAATTTTTGATAATAGATCACATGGCTGAAAAGAAAACATTTTCTGTTCTATACAATTAAAATCTACCGAGCGTAGTGATATTCCATCTTATAGCATTTCAAAGGAATAATTAAAAAAACATATATCTATTATATTTGTCGATGGCCCTATAACGGAATCACTACATAGAACTAACAAAAATGACAAAAACGCAACATAAACCAATATTGCTTTCACAACTCATGCCTGCAGAAAACTCTTGTACCTAACAATCAAATAAAAATCCTTAAAGAATTAATTTTAGAAGAATGAAGAACCATTAACTTGCTACAAGCCAAACGAAGAGTCAGAATTTGAATAACTAATTTTGTCATCCACGTAATAAACTCTACAAGAAACATGACTGAAAAGTACACTTCTGTTATTTCAAAAGCATATGAAAACCGAAAAATAAAATACAAAAAACCAGAGAAAAGAAATAATTTTACGACCGACAACGAGCGGGAGTCATAAAAACCATTTAATAATTCAATTATCCACGAAAGGTATCTACACACTTCTTCCTGGCCGTTTTCTAAACGTATGCGAGATAAAGCTTTACTACTCGAAATTTTCTGGCACCGATGGAAGAACTGTGGATTGCGGAAGTCAGTAAAAATGAGAAAAGACTAGTTAAGATTCGTTCGTGCTTCCTATATAAAACACCAAGACAGTATTTTCCTCTTTGGAAATTATGAGTTCAGTATGTAGGACATATGTAACACGGAAGAGATAATTTCTTGTCTCAGGATATATGAAATAGTTAAAAGTTTGTAATGTAACCAAATACCGGGTAGATTTAAAACCAGTGACGGCTCGTGCATTGGTAACAGTACATTCCGCAGTGATCAATTTTGACATAACTTAAATTTGCCTATTTTCATTAGTTATTAGTTAATACAATTAATTATTAGTTAATAAAAATAACAATTAGATTTTTGACTTGATTGAGGTAAGTTTTAACCGCAGTGATAAATTTTGACATAACTCAAATTTGTCTATTTTGATTAGTTAATAAAATTAATTATTAGTTAATAAGAATAACAATTAGATTTTTGACTTAATGTAAGTAAGTTTTAACAAAGAAATTGTCACTGAGCAATTAATACTTTTAAATTAATTTATTTAAAAATTAGATTTTAAAATAAATATTCTCAGTCAGTTTTTACTCTCGTTTGTAAGAACTTATGCAACTGAGGTCATAAATAAAACCCCCCATGAAAATGTACGGTTAAAATACATACTCATGAGAAATGTTATTTTCGTATTCACTTACGGGGAAGATTTTATGGGACAATATTTTTTAATAATTTTCAATTATACTTCATTATATACTTACTATTATATTTTCATTATTATATCATCAATTATACTTCATTTTTAAAATGTACTTTCAAATTTTAGGCTGGAGGAAAGCAGCGGACAAACCTTTAAAACCCTGCTTCTAACATATCTGGTGCTGTATTATCGACAGCAACTCCTTTCCTTCACAAAACTATATAGTGGAAGCGAATACACTTTGTTATTACGCATGCGCAGCAGCGAGAAAACGGTACTCATTCAGAAGACAGTACTTCAGAAGTTATGTCCTTCTACGAAGAGAGGCATGCTGTTTTTACCTACCTCTCAGTTAAGAATGGAAGCTCTAAAAGGAAAAGTGTGTTAATTGCTAGTGTAATTAAATAAATCGTACAAAATTAAATAAATTAATTATTATATTTATTTATACACTGGAAAAAATTGAGTGTGCTGTACGAGTCGTCCCTGTCCAAAGCTATTTTAGAGGATAATATTTGCTTTGTACTTTTTGTTTATTATAGTAGTTTAGTTATCCAGCATTAAATTACCACACATTAAATCCCACCAGGTGTGCCTCAAATTGGGAGGTGAGAAGCCACCGGATAAGGAAGCGGGTTCTCTCTTCCCTGCTCGGTAATGAAATGGTAGTGTGGCTCGTTTCGACTCAACTCCGATGACGGGTCGTACCTCTGTGATGGGAAGGGTTATAAACGTACGTATAATGGTACTGTGGCCGAACGTATAATACCCCCTCGTAATGGGGGTATTATACGTTCGGCCACAGTATCCGTGTTGATTGTCACGGCGGCCAGTTATGCAATTACTTCTCATGCCTAGGCTGGTAGTGGGTTCTCTTTTCTGATTATCCAACATTAAATTATCCCACACTGCGTTTTAAACAATATCGGCTTTAAGTTAGTTAAGTAATAAGATAAATCGAAAAATGGTCTCTATTATCATCCTCACTATTGTTAGTATTGTTAGCTGGGCTCGTTATTCAGTTGCTTGTTTTTCTTCTTGTAGAGTTTCATGGGTAAGCGGACACGTGGTTTGCGGGGGGCTGTCCAGCTAGCGATATTGAAGATGGTCAATGAAATAGTCTATCGTGCAAACAATGAATATGCTTCAAAGTGGAAGAGATTGAAAGTCTCTTGAAAAATGTATTTTAGTCCAAAATCATATTTTTTGACAGTAAGAAACATGAATTACGAGTAGATTTTCTGACTTAAAATCGTCACTGAAAGCCGTATATCAGAAAAGGTCGTAAATCAAAAATTCAGTTTGGTACTCCTTCATACAGCCTGCGGATTCTAAGTCGCCAATACCAAAACGCAATCACATCGCCAAAGAAAATTTTCACTATCACTAGAGAATATATAGATTTTTTTTATTTTAGAACCTTCAAAAGTTTTGTTTTCTCTATTTACCATCTATATAGGGTGTTTTCTCTATATGCAGGGTGTTCATATAGGTCGCTTACAAACGTTAAGGGCAGGCCAGTGAAGAAAGTCATATAGAAAAAATTAACTTTTGCAATAGAACATGGGTTCGGAAACCAAAAGGGGGGTTCTTTGTCGAATTAAGTAAAAGAAAATGATGCACCAGATAAAATACAGATTCAATAGAATATATATTTACAATAGCACAATAACTTGTACGAATTACAATATGCGAAGCGGAGTGTCACTTCAGATAGCACGTCCTATGAACGTTTACTTTTAAGTATTCCAAACGTTTGTTGTTGATACTACGTCCTATTTGGCATTATCGTATTTGTTTACGCTGCATATAACTTCCAACATCCATGTAACTGTGTTGCTGTGCTATTGTGAATTAAAATTCAATTCAATCCGAATTTTTCCTTTTATTTGGTAAATCCTTTTCTTTTACTTAATTCAACGACAAAGAGCACTCCTGAAACGCCCTCCCTTTGCGTTTCAGATCTCGTTTTCAATTGCAAAAATTACTTCTTTCTGTTTCCCTGACCTACCTTTAATTTTGTAAACGACCTTCCTGAACACCCTGTATACCTTAACAGTCATCTTGTTATTTGGCATTGGCGACTTGGCATCCGTTGGCGATATGAAGAGATGATACCCACTAGTGAATTTCAACCATAACGAATTTTTGATATACGAAATTTTGCACTTTCAGTGACGATACGTAGAATTGATATTTTTACAGGGTGACAATTATTGAGCTATATGAAAAAAACCTTAATAACTTTTGAACCGTTGGCGAAATTCAGTTAAAATTTGGCGGTTGAATGAAGGACATGGTGGGATTTTTTTTGAGCATGCGCACTCTTATTGTTGTTCATTTTTCATTGAAAATGTCGAAATACAGCGTTCCTGAGCGTGTATCGATTGTCAAGGCCTACTGTTCGAGCAATAACAGCCCGATTTAGGCTCAAAGGAAATTTGCGACCGAGTACAAGCTGAAGACAGGGAGTCCAAGTGTTATAACAATCAAAAATGTGATTGAAAAGTTCGAGAGAACTGGTAGTGTCGATGTCTCGACACTTCATCGAGTTTTGCAGAATTTTGCTCTTCTTCTGCGCCACGTCATAGCCATTGATGGCAAGCATATCGAACATGTCATAAACTAAATCCGAATATCTGTAGTTACTTTTAAAATTTGAATGACATTTTTGAACTCAGTAGTTTTTTTAAATTTTATTTTTTTATTTCATATAGCTCAATAATTGTCACCCAGTATATACCTATTGCAGGTTCGCACAACATCTACGAAGTATTCGTCTGCATTCGTCTTGGATAAGTTCTTGAAGACTTTTCTGATCCCTTCACATAATCATCATCAACTTACCTGAACACGAAGTTGGCAAAAGCTTCCCTTCTTTCATCGGGTCCGAACCAGCAAGAAACCGGAGAGGTGTAGCTGAGGAGGTCCTTGTCCAGCGTCCAAGAGCTGAGGTTGCTGCAGTGAGTCATCGCGTTGGAGAAGAACAGGACAGCGGAGCGGACAGCGGCCCTGTCCAGATTGTGCTTCCTCAGTTTCAAACCTAGCACCCCAGGAGGAAAGTGAAGCTGACCATTGCTCTGAAGACCATTGCTGCTGAAGGCACTCTCGACCTGGAGAAAGAGGGAAGATGATTTGTTACAAAGCGTCAGCCCGATGTTTATAAATAATCCCTCTTATTTGAATTATTGGTTGTCTGTAATTAGTGCGTATTTTTTATCATTAAAGGATTGATCGTTTGCAGAAAGGTGAAGTTTCGAGGGGGCTGCCAGTTTTACAGAACTTAATCCTGCCACCTCCCTTTCTTGTGACATATGCAGGATGTCCAAAACGTCGCTTACAAGCTTTAAGGGTAGGTCATGCATAGAGAAACAAGTCATTTTTGAAATAGAACATGGTTTCGGAAATGTAAAAGGCAGGCCGCTACACTGCTCTCTTAATCAGTGAATTAAATAAAGGAAAAGGGTACACCAGATAAAATGTACGAAGCAGATTTAATGGAGGTCAAATGAACAATAACACAACAACACAATTGCATAATAACAACATTACAAATCGTACTTAACATGACATATAAGAAAATGGCAAGTAGGACGCAGCAACAGCAACAAACCTTTGGAGGAAGTAACGCAAGAGCCCAAAGGGTTTAGTTCCTGTTTGAAGTTATACAGGCCTGGCATATTATTATTCATGCAGCTAAGTTATTGTGCTATTGCAAATATGAACTCCGTTTAACCTCGTGCCCTTTATCTGGTGTAACTTTTCTTCAACTTCCTTCACTGAGAAAGGCCCCTCGTAACAGCCCCTTTGCGTTTCCGACCCCATGTTCTATTGCAAAAAAGACTTGTTTTTGTATGCCTCACCTTATTCCATTTCCTGTCCTTATTCCATTTGCAAGCGATATTTTGGGACACCCTGTAGAGACAAGGTGTAAAATTGTAAATCTTGTAAAATTTTGTGAGAGTGGCAAGATACTAAAAATGCCAGAATTTTCAAGATATCTCTAGTGGTTATAAAGCCAATCATTTTTACTTTTTAGTATAAAAAGTATAGAAAGAGAAAGTATAGAAATCTCCAAAATACTTTATCTCTAGATATTGATGAAACTCTGTATTCATTCGGAACCGTAAAACTTCGTTTGTTCATAGATGAGCATAATGGAGACATTTTACTAATTGACAATTTAACGCTATGGAGCGATTATAAAAATTTAATTTTTGTAAAACTTTTTATTATCAATACCCACAGAAGCCAAAAAATATCATACAATTAATTGCTCATCTTCTTGTATGAAACTTTGTAATTGGGAGTATATGTCTAGGTGTAATATTTAAGAAAATAAACGCTCGTGTTCACTGTTTGGTGACACCCTGTATACGTATTTCGTTTTGCAAAAGACATTTAGAGTTAAATTTTGGAGAAAAAAACTTGTGTAAGAATGAACCTCAACAGACTGCATTTTTCTATTATATCTACGACAAAAAGAAATGGATATCATTATCATGAAAACATCAATCGATCATTTTTTAAAAATTATTTATAATAGTTTTAAGGTACTATATTTGAATAAAATTTCAAAATCTATTGGTTCTTGCATTCAAATACGGAAGATTAGAAATTGGGATAAAAAATTTACTTTTAACAAAAAAAAGTGCCAATTAAATATTTTGGTCTGAGTAGAATTAATTAAAAAAGAGGGATCGGTGTCCGTTAATGAGGCAGTCCATTAAAGTGTGATTAGTATAATAATCAATTAGCCCTGCTCCCAATACATAGGTTTTGGAATTTCTATAAATCTTGAATTAAAATCTGTTTTCCTGCCAAATAAACATCCAAAACATGTAATGAGAAAAGTAATTAAAAATCTTTCGATGCGAAAAAGCTGAACAGTACAAAGCTTGATTGTATTGAGAAACGAAGGAACTCAAAAGTATTAATTAGATTAAAAGAAAAAAGGATATAAATAATCATGTATGCGTAAGGGAATACAGATCTATAATAAATTTAATGAAAACAATTTTTAAAAACACAGTTTTATTCGTTTGATAAAAAGTTGATTTTTTATTTTAATTATTTTCTGGTTTTTAATTATTAATTTATGATTAATTATTATAAATATTATGGGATTTTGAAAATTTCTTTCTCAAATCCACGATCAGGTGGCGTTACGAGTATGGAATCAAAATTTAATTAAATTAATCGGTAACTTGATAATTAAATTCTGGAAATATTATAATAGTTGAAAATTCTAGTTTATCAGAACAGTGTAAAATCGACTGCAAAATTTTATCTATATAAATAAGAAACAAATCCAATTAAATGAAAGTGTACAGTAATTAATTGCTCATACATGCTAACTAGTCGATGAATTGACAAACAGAAACCACACAGACTTATGGAAAAGGATAGTTGTCGCGAATGGATTCTTGGATGCTTTTATTACTCTTAGATGAAGTACAAAATGAACGAGATTGAAACTATTAAAAATTCTACCTCAAGATATTGATGAATCTCCACATTTTAGACCACCCTGAGTAGAAGGGACGAAATTGAACCTATTAAAAAATTCGACCTCAAGATACTGATGAATCTCTGCGTTTTAAACCACCCTGAGTACAAGGGACGAGATTGAAACTATTAAAAAATTCTACCTCAAGATATTGATGAATCTCTGCGTTTTAAACCATCCTGAGTCCGAAAAAATTATTTTTGGGATCATCTCTGCTTGTCTGTCTGTCAGTGAACACGATAACTCAAAAGTGGAACGAGATAGTCGATTAAAATCCAGTATGTGGCCTTTAAATCAAAATTGTATACCTGTATCAAATGTTGGACAGTATCTGTCAAAGGGAATTTGTCTGTCTGTTCATCTATGTGCACATGAACAAGGTAACTCAAAACTGCAATAAGCTGGAAGGATGAAATTTAAGCACACGGTTTTATCACCAGAATTGTGGGTCTGCATCAAATTTTAGGCAAAATTCGACTACGGGTTAACTTTCTGTCTTTTCGCTTGTATGTGAATGGTATGACTTTAAAAATGACGGGAGGCCCGTCTTTTCCAACAGCCGCTCATGTTAAAGGCGTAGGACTACTTTACACGCGTGACTCTTTTGTTTCTCGAAGTTTCTCGTAAGTTTTTAAGTTTAAGTAAGTTTTTTTGTAACTTCTGTTGTCACCCTTTATCTATAAAATAAGACATTAGTTATATATTTAACATATGTAGCTACCGAGATATAGAGGATCGCGTAACTAATTCATGCGTATTTAATTTTGCGACTCTGTAGTCGCAGAACTACTAATCCGATTTTCAAATTTTTTTGTAACTTCCGTTGTTACCCTTTATTTCTAAAATAAGACACTAGTTATGTTTTTAACATACGTAATTACCGAGGTATAGAGGATCTCCCATACAACGTTTTTTGTGGCGTTTTGGCATGTGAATCAAATTCCTTCCTGTGACCCCAATGGGAGGAACGTAGTACAACGTTAAAACGCAACGGGCTAGATTAGAGAAATTTGGTACCTGTGATTTTTGAGTTTGATTTAAAATTTGTACCTTGTAATTTGTGACCTGTTTTACCAAAATTGTATAGATGTGTTTCAAATTTTGGACCCAAGCGGAAAAAGAAGAATTCCAGAATGAATACTCGCTTTTATTCATTATACTATGAAGCCCAGAACGGGCCGCATTGTGTAAGTATACGGAAAAGTTAAGGGAAGAACACTTCCGCTAGTTCAATATTAAAATTTTTAACATTTCTACTAATATCAGGGAACACACTACAGGTCTATGAGAACAAGAATAACTTTTATTGTTTCGAGACTGAAATCCAAATGGATAGATGTTTGACTCAGCTTTCGGAAATCAGTTAAAATTACTAATATAATAGCCCAGATCTGTCTCTCACTGATCCTGTTACGCTCACGTGGTTTGTAGTTTGGCTACGTGCCAAAGATTCAGACGAGACAGCCTGTCTACAAATTATCATACACACGGGGATACCGAGATGATTTAATAGCAATACCAGAATTAATTTATTTTCCTAATATAATCTATTGGCATTTTTTGTTTCTTTATTTTAGCTTTCTTTCTTTTTATTTTATGTTGATTCATCGGATTGAATTATGATATGTCCTTCGTTTTTTTCTTTTTATTTAATTCATGAACACAGAACTATTTAGAATAATTCAGTTTTTGTTAAAAGGTTTCTTCTTTTTCGTACTTAATTTTGGAAATGAACACCGAAAGGCTCCTTTTACTTCAAGATTTGCATTCATCAATTCATAATTTTTTTTTTCATTTTGTCTTTCTGTTAGTGGATTTTGCATTATATTTACTCGGACAAAACGAAAGTTAGTGTCGATTGATTCATCAGTTCTGTTTTTCATGCTTTTTTCATTTCTTAAGCATGAGATTTTCTTCAACAACTTTCGTTAGTAAATCTGTGACAGTCAGATCTGAGATATTGTTGGCGAGCGAAAGCTCGTCTTAGACAGGCACAAATTTTCTAGTTTGTGAAGAAGCATCTCGAAGGAGGTCATTATAACTCTTAACAGTGTAGAGGGGATGCCTGATTAGTTCAGATTATCTGATCGAATTCTGATTAGAAAGTAAAATCAGCGCGCAGTATAGATGGCGACAAAATTTAATTATCTCGAAATTGGCCCTCTAGGCGAGTAACATAGTATGATAACGGTTATTCATGACGTGGTTAGATATTATAAGAAAAACATGATATAAAGATGCAGCAATATTTTCATTTCATACACATATAAAAAATGAAGTTGTTAAATGTTTTAAAAACATGAATTGAATGTGTTTTCCAAACTTTAAATTTTGTTGAAAAGAGGATATAAAATCAGGAGTGACTGCCATTCCATTTGAATTTCAAATGCTTTAAAATTTCAAACTCCTAAAAATTACCGAGTAGTATAATTCGGTATGTGATAAATGTGCAAACATACACATATTCTGAAACAATTTATTTTACAAAAGCACTTACTTTTCTGGTTTCTCTACATTCAAAATATTATTTCTAAATTTAGTTTTCATTTTTAAGGTTGAGGGTTTACATTCAGAGAATTACTGCTTTTATATTTTACTTTGTTAACTATTGAAAAATCAGTTAGATTATATAAACGATTTGATGTTGGCGATGGCGTTCCACTTGATCCTTTAAATATGAAATTAGACCCTGATACAGGAAGAATAACAGGCATTTGAAATGAGGTACTACTAACTGGTTCATGGAATGCAAAGAATTTTGGTAAGCTGTGCCCGGCTTTTCAATAAATTATTCCTAAAATATTTACCAACAGGGTCTTGAGAATGGTTTTCTGACCCTAAAACTTCTCATGCATTCTTGTTTAATGAGAATAAATAATATTTCACAGTCTGTACAGAATGTATTTGGTCAATTGTAAAGGTTGTTCCACATTCTACCATAATATTCATCATATAATTGATGGATATGAATTTACCATTTACAGGGTGATTCAGAAAAATTGTTCAATACTCTGAAAAGAGGACAGGAATACAAAATAAAGCAAGGAAAAGTTGGCGCAAGCGTTACTTACTATCGCTAGAGAAATAAGAGAGTTTTCGCTCCTGGACGTAGGTACAATAATGATGGTGTGGCTGGTAGGGCCAATCATCGATGACGAGTCGTTTCCCCTTAAATGGGGAAAGGTCGAAGCATGTGCCGCTCATAATGGGGGCTATAATGCGGGTGCCACAGTCCCCGATTCTTGTCGTGGCGGCAGGTGATTAAAATTCACCGTATGGCTAAGTGCTGGAACGGGGTGACTCTTGTGTGATTACCATCGCTAGAGAAGTCTCTGTGACAATGAAGTAACGAGCGTTGCTCAGGTTAATTTCCCAACCTAGGCTTTTCATGAACGAAATCACATTTTCAAAGTGATCACATTTTCGTGTGTCCTCCCGGCTTCACGTGCTGTTGGGGGATTCAAGGTGATTGTCATCAACTTTCAACTGTGCGCTTTTTGCAGGACGGTGAAGTCTTTACGTATGTATCATTGAATGACCGCCCTCCGGAGGGTACCACGAGGGATGAGAAGTCGTCGGATAAGTAAGCGGGTGCTCTCTTCTCCTTGAGGTATATTAATGGACATGTGGTTGCGTTGGCCATATTTATGATGACAGCGCGTACCTCCTCAGGGAGGTTCTGTGCTGGGGCCGGTTATGGCCATTAGGTGACAGGACACCGTTCCCATGCTGCTGTCGCGGCTCGGTCATTTAGTGTTACCGGGTGCCTAGGTAGGGCAAAGTCGAGGGCTTACTGTTATATCATTGAATGATATATTTGTTCTCAAACAAAATTACCGAGTCTACATCTCGCACAACCGGAATTCCGGTTTTGGTGAGATCAGAATTGCCTTAAGAGATTAAAACTAACAAAGAGTACATTTTGACATACATTGTACATTGTGAGGGAATTTCAAAGACAGTTAAATTCCGAAAATAGAGATACAGAACCAGCACTTTAGTTGCAACAAAATATTCGAATTGATTTGCATAATGAGACAAAATTATGCTTTCTATTAATAAAACAAAAACAGAACCAGCTGCAAGTAATTGTTGAGAATTGCTGTTTGAAAACTTTGGAAATAATCCCATCTATCAAGGTAAACTAAAGCAAACTTTTTTTCAGAGGAACCATTAAAATTAAATAGCTTAAATACGCTTTTATTCACGAAACAATCAATCCTAGCGTATGAATGGAGTTGGCATGCATCCAAAACTAAACGAGTCTCTCTTAAACAAACAGAAATAAAGAACACAGGAGTTTCTCATGCATTCTGATTTCGCGAAACATTTTTATTTACTCCGGTGGAAATGTTTTTGCCCTGTATTTGGAAAAGCCAGAGATTAACGGAATGGATGGAGCTCACATTAAATCAAATCTTAATAGCGCAAGTAATGGTTGTATTTCTTTTGTAAGAAATAATGGGAATTTATCAGTGGGGTAGAACTCTGTTGTAACTAGATGAAATGAAATGTAACGATGGGCTATTTCTTTACCAATTATATAAAAGTTGGTTTTATCAGAGAAGATTCTACAAATAGAGCTGTATTCTTCGAGATGTTTTGTATTAAGATAACTGTTTTCTGGAGAAGGTGAATCCCTACCTCAAAATGTTAAGAATCGAAATAAAATTTAATGATTTTTATAGCGTTGTTTCTATACTTGTTGATCTGCTGCAGTGTTTTCTCCTTAAAAACATGGAATTGGTACTTTTTGTTATACTCCGCTAACAGTAATAAAATTCGTTAGCAAAACACTTAAACTGAAAAATAGGAAACGTTTTGAGTAGATTTTGATGTAGACACATAGGTATAGGCTTTACAGAACTTCAACATCCGTAAACTTTTTCAGTGTATAAATTTAATTACTAACTTATTTAATTTTGCAATTAAAATTTTTTTCTAGATACTGTTGCAAAAGTCTTTCTGTGGGTGTATGGTGTAAACAGTCCAACACGCAGGATAATGGAGAATGAAGGTTTATTCACTATTGTGCAGGAAGAACACGTAGCACAAGTAACAGGAAACAATAGATATTGCTCAGATTACCAATGCAAACCGACAACAATTCACAGGTAATAACAGTTCAGCACTTTGATATTTAGCAACACAAACGGTCAGCAAATAACTAGTAACGACAATAACTGCACTTTCAATAGCGCTCAGCTCACCAGCTTCCTAGCTCGCACTGCGGACGAAACTCTAAAGTCGTTCCCAATGGATCAATACTACTCCCTCTGATTCAAACGTGGTCCTTATATACTCTCTCCGATAGGCCGGACGTCACATGGAGTTTTCTTGTATATTCAAGTGTATTCCCTTTCCTAATAGGGATATCGAGAAAAGGTCGCATTTTCTGGAATAATCTATTTGCCGCCAAGGTCAGGGGTCCTGCAAAGGCCGATGCCCGTCACTCCATACTTACCCCTGTAAAACTCTTTCCCCAACTATAAGACTAGCGGGGCAGGAAAGCGACATTACATTTTTGCAACAATACATTTGTGCACAACTCTTGTTCCTCTCCCGTTTAGGATGCGATTACATGTTTACCATTTATGAATATCTTTTTAAATTTTTTTAATTTAAATATGTGTATTTTTATAAATGTTATTATATTTTTTATTTTTATTATTATTATTATGTATTATTATTTATTATATATTTATGTTTATTATTATGCATATTAGTTATGTTTATATATTTTATTATTTGTTGTTTATTACTTTTCTCCCAAGATGGGTGTAGTATTTAATTTTAAAATTTTTGTGCACCTTTTATTTCCCCCGTCTCTGGTGGAATTTCATGCATTTAATTTATGTTTACTTTCCACCCAAGATGGATGCAGTTTGTATTTTTCAAGAGTTTTCTCTTCTCAAACTTTAAACCTTTTGGGTAAGCTGGTCGGCGTGGAAAATAAAGAATAGCAATATTTAAATTTATCAATAGCAGTGTAACAATGTCAAAATAAAAGAATTATTTAAAACTGAAGTGCAGTATGGATGAGTTTTCTATTTTGTTTATTTTGGGTTCACAGAACTTCCGTACCCGGTATCCCCTTCCGTTCTCCTGTAGCCCTCCAATTTTAAGAATTGCCAATTATATTTGGATACTGCATCAAAATTTAATCGCAGTGATTATCTAAATAGTTTGGTTAAAAATTTAACGGTCACACAAGCCTAATAAGACGCCAAGAAGAGCGATAACGAACAATTATGACAGTGTTTCCACAAAACGAAGCTCTTATTTTAGGTAAACATCGAGGGCTACAGAAATAGGAACATCAAATTTAATATTTTCAAAGTACCCTTAAGCCATAAAATTAAAAACTCTACTTCAAACATTAATTAACATCTTCAAACACGGTGTTGAAATTTTGAAGATTCCCATTGACGAAGCATTAAAGCGGAAGTTCTAAATTACCCCAAATAAACAAGACAGAAAACGCATCCATAGTTCTTCACTTCTTTATTTACTATTTATTTTACACGCTTTTATTTAACTTGACCTATTTCATCTTTTTAAAGATCGAATACTGTAGGCAATTTCTCACTCGATGTGCTAGTGTTTTCAAGTTTTGCACACTTGTTCTTGATGACAATACACTATTTTAATACTTTCGGAACTTAACTATCAGTTAATCCTTAATTTCATTGAATTCTGATTCCATACTAGTGGAGCCACCTGGTAGCAAGTTAGGGAAAAAATATCTGAAGGTTAGGAAGTGGAAAATAATTAAATTAAAAAAATCCGGCTGTTTAGTGCACTATTAAAAGTGTGTTTTAAAAAATTGGTTTTAAATAAATTTTTATTGATGTGCACTTTCTTGATATCTCTCTGTGTACTTACTAACTTTTAGCGATGAACTTTTCATTCCTACAGTGAACTCTCGTTATCTCGAACTTCGATATCTCGAAAACCTTTATATCTCGAAAAAATATTTTGACCCTTGAACTTTCGTATTTCTCTAATGTTAATTTCAATTCTTATCTCGAAGTGTTTTCACTCAAAACCTTGATATGTCGAATTTTTTTCGAAGCGAAAAATATTTTTTTCCCTTGAAAATCGCTGTTTAGTCACATTGTGACCTTCATGAAGATCTCACGTAGGGAATGCTGTTAAATCAGTCTGCGAAAAACGTTTGTGTGGTGTAGTTGCGATTAAAAGTGTGTGAATTGCCAGTTCGAGTTGCAAAAATGGAAGGTGGTGCCATGGAGACGAAAAAAGTAAGTGTTAAACGGAAGTTGAATGTGTTGACAGTAAAGAAAAAGGTCGAGATTTTCGAAGCTGTTGATAAAGGCGGGAAGAAAGGACAAATCGCCAAGGATTTTAAAATTCCAGCATCGACTTTATCTACAATACTAAAGGACAGAGAGAAAATTAAAAGACTTTTTGAACTGAAAAAAGGATCTATGAAGAAGATTCGAATTGAGATCCTGAATTAGAAGAATGCTTCATAAAATGGATTAAACAATGCAGAGATTGTAATTTACCTATTGGAGGCAATGAGTTGAAAGAAAAAGCGGAACACTTTGCACAGAAGCTGAGTTACAAAGACTTCAAAAGCAGCAATGGATGGCTGAAAATCTTTAAAAACCGCCATAACATTGTTTTTAGAAAATTGTGTGCCGAAAGCCAATCAGTGAGTGATGAGCTTTGTTCGGAATGGATAAAAACTCTTCCTGATCTTCTACAAGAATATTCAGTGCTGATGAGACTGGGCTTTTCTTCAAAGCATTGCTAGACAAAACTACAGTTTTCCAAGGAGAAACCTTCCATAGAGGAAAACAAAGTTAAGAGCGAGTAACGTTACTTTTAGCTACCAGCATTGAGTAGGACTAAGAAGCTTACTCTATTAACGATTGGAAAATATAGAAACCCAATGTGCTTTAAAGGAATTAAGTCATTTCCACTTCATTATAAAGGAAATAAAAAAGCTTGGATGAGGAGTGAATTTTTCTCAGAGTGGTTAAAACAAATAAACAAGAAAATGTGTAAAGAGAAGAGGAAAATTGTTTTATTCATTGATAACTGCACGGCTCACAGCCTTATCCCTGAAACGAACGCAGTATAGGTGGTTTTCCTCCCACCTAACACGATTTCCCAGCTGCAACCTCTAGATCAGGGGATAATAAGAAGTTTTAAAGTTTTTTACAGGAAGGAACTTGTAAAGAAGGTTGTGGATTCAATTGATAAAAACAGAAAATGAAACCGTTTAATATGCTTTATTCTATGAGGATGGCAGACGGAGCCTGGATGAACGTTACACAAAAGAAAATCAAACACTGTTTTGGAAAAGCTTGTTTTTCTAGTGTGGAAAGTGAATCAGATGAGGAGCAGGATCTCCACACAGAAACACACCAGTGTGAAGAACGGGAGAAGGTTTCAAAAATCCTCAACCTTTCTAAAACGCCAACGTTTGAAAAATTTACGGAGTTCGACTCGGAGGTTCAAGTGTGTGGACTGTGAACTGATGATGGGATCTTTTCTTAAACAATTTCTTCGCCTTCGAGTGATGAGTAAGAGGTGGATGTTCCAGCAGACACCAACATTACTGCGGATCAGGCTAAAGATGCTGTTCACATCATGTTCATGGAATATTCAGAAAACGTGGAAAAAGAGGATTTCGCAGCTATTTTTTGGATTGAAAACTTAGTAGAAAAGTAATTTGAAAAGAGGTGTCGCCAGGTCACTATGCTGGACTTTTGAAAGAAATTCTAAGTAGTAGTAATTTATTACAAATGCATTCTGTTTTAAAAAATTTATACTTCCATGTAAATTAATATCACTGCTATGATTTAATATGGAAATTATTGCTGTTTTCAGACATTTAGCTCTATCTGGCTAAAATATTTTACAATATATTCCTTACCTTGTAATTATGTGTAATTTTTAATGCTTGGGAAGGTAACCTCGTTACCTCGAAAACTAGCTATCTCGAATTTTTTCCCGGGTCCCTTCGATTTCGAGATATCGAGAGTTTACTGTATATTAGCAGATTGAACATTTTATTATTTTGATTTTTATTGACCTAGCGAAGCGAGGTCTCGTTTTAACTGAAGCGTTCAGCATTTCGTTTGTCTGTGAATTGTTTGTTATGTAGTTACGACCAAACGCGCTGTTAGATTTTCTTCAAATTGGTATTATGTTCCTTGGAACCATGGGAAAACGATATATATATATCATTATTATACTATATATATATATAGTATAAAAATGAAAAACGCAATAAAAGCACAATAACTTTTCTTCAGGGGATGAATTTATTGTGAATTGCTAAATATAAAATGTTTGACATTTTCTTGCAATAATAATTTTCTTAAGCCTAAAACACTGATTTTCATCCCTAATGTCAAACCAAAAACAGAGATATGAGTTTTGAATATATATATAAGATCATAGTTCCATATTGAGATTTGCTTTTTTCTGTTTAGTTATATCTAATTTTGGTTTTCTCTTTTTTCGAAAGTCAACGATTTCAACGATTCTAAAAAAATGGTTCATGTTATAAAAATTTGAAGACTACTTCCACTCTTGAACGCAAAATTTTCTACAACATGCTTCACAGTGTTTGGTGTGAAATGGACTATCGCATGGATCAAGGAATATCACGTAGGACAATTATTACGTACCCAAACAAAACTTTAAGCTTCTTTCTATATTGTGTTTAAATTTCTTTTTTCCTATTGTTGTGTATAAAAAAGTTATAGCGATTTGTAATCGGCGCAATTCTTCTGAATAATCCTGTACATCCAATTTTGCAGACAGTTCTGAGCTTTCTTAAGGCGAAACTTTGACACTGAAATGACATATGTTTTCATCACTTACAAGTATCCATATCCATCTTCCATTAAGCAGACCAGCCTTGCGAGCTTGGCGGAATATCCTCTCAGCAAGAAGTTGGCCACAAGCAACCACGATCACTCGGACTTCACTGTGGAGTACTTCGGCTACCATCTCGAACAGCTGTCCATCGCTGAGTCTGTCGCTGAGAATGATCTGGAATTTGTTGCCTTTGACGTAATGGTGGTAGAGAGTGGCGGTGAAACTCATGTAGAAGGCGGAACTGTCTCTGATCACGATGGCTTGGGTCCAGCTGTTGTAGGAGAGGAACAGGCCAGTGGCGTGGGCTAGATCTTCGGCATTTGGATCCAGGCTTAAATAGTAAGGATGTACACTCTGTTTGAATGAAAAAAAGGCAGGAATCTATTAGTTATTTTTGAATGAAAAATAAGCGTGCTATATGGTGTATATAAATTATATAATCCTCTAAACAAATTACATAATTTTCTTATAGCTTCCTAATTATTTGTTATTAAATGCAGGCATTTCGAATATGATGAATTAGTATTAGTTGAAATCTATTAAATAAACAGCGAAGACCAATAGAAACACTGCCGTAGATTTTGTCATATTTTATACAGAATGATGACGCAATCATTTAAAGGATGAAACAAAAACAAAAAAGATAATGCAGTCACACGTTCCTATTATAAGCCGATTAAAATTGTCTTATTTCCAATAGTACTATTTGCCCAATTTAAATTTATAATGCCACATTCATAAAAAAATGTTAGTGATGCGTTTTCATTATATCATTTAAAGCATTTATAAAAGTAAAGAACATACAAACGCGGTTATGCATACCAAACCCGATTCGCAAATTCTGAAAAACAACTACTTTTCTAAAACACTACAGTAGAAATTCCTATGCTGTATTGTTCTAAAATGGAATTATCGCATTGTAAGTAGTCTACTGCGCAAATTGTGAAGATAGTTCTGCTTTGGATACTAAACTATAAACTCTTAGGTACAATTTAAACTAGTAAACCTGAAACATACAAAACGGTAGTTAGTCCCTGATTGCATACCTGCTAATATATGATATACCATGTACATGAACAGAACAATATAAATACGTTTCAGAAGTGAAGAAAACACTCTTATTTACACATACAAAAATATAATTCATAATTAATCAATTATAATACTCTTAACTGTGGGTTGCGGCCCAGAATATGGTTGCTTAAAACAGTGATGGGATTGCGAAAACTTTTAAATAGTCTTCTCTCAAGTCTTCAATATTTTGAAATAATACTGTTCTAGAAAGCCATCTTGATTTCAAGGGATTAATTAACCTGAAATGGAAACGTGGAGTCATAGTGTCTCCTACTCTTATTCCAACTGAGATTCCAGCACTGCAGAGTGAGAGAGCCTATCTTCCTAGATATTCTATCAACGGACTGTGAATCAGTTGAGGGAGAAACACGCTCTGTATCATTCTACACAGCAGCAGGTGATTTTTAAAAAAAATGTGTATCAGAATGACTCCACGTGTGAGACAAATTAAACCGCAGGACTTTGGGAACCTTGAGTTTCCGAACCAACAGCAGAATTTTTGTCAAAAAATTGGTTAAAGAACTGAAGTGTCACTTTAATGACCGCTTCATGAGTGTTTTCATCATGTTGCAGCTAGCATACAAGATGGAGTAACTCCTATTAGAATTCAACTTTGCACGTAAAAGCTTAATTTATGGAATGCTTGTTTGTATTTTAGAAATAAAAATTGTCCTTGTTTAGTTTCTGCGTTCATAAAATGCGCCAAAGCATTCAAAATGGACTAATCAGAGTAGGAATTAAATTTCAGAATTACAAAAAAATGACGTTCTCATTCCAGAGTTAAAATTATTCTGCTTAATTTCATTTAGGATATTATTAGTTAATAATTTCTTTCCTCATTTATTTTCCACTTATGGGGAAACAGATAAGCTTTCCCAAATGAGTATAGTCTTAAAAAAGCCTTGATTTATAAGAGAATTGCATCATACATTAATTTTTCACAATCGTAAAATAATATGTAACAAAATTCCTAATTGAAAACCACAGATTTCAAAGACTCTGAAATTACCGGTATCTTATAGTTGTAACGCCATTTTAAAAAATACCGCCATTTTCCATTAAATCGTCACACAGTTAAACTAAAACGGAATTTCCAATAAATTTTTTTAAATATTACTCTTTACTGATTAAATCAACCATGATAACCTTATATACATCAAAATAAACTTTACCAATTAAATATTGCGTGAGATAAACTCGAATAAACGGTCACCATGGTAAAATGTTACGCAGTACTGTTGGTTTATCATACTGCGACAGCGAAAATAAATCTGATTCTAAAAAAAAATGTGGAAAAGTTAGTTTTTATGCAATAGAGGCTTTCATATATTTCTGTTTCTCTTGTCAGAATTTATTCTTTATTAACGAACTATGCGACTTCATTTTACTGTTAAAAGCATTTAACATGGAATGTTAAAATTTGACGCTTTCTTATTCTCTTTCACAGTTGTATCCTACAGTTCTTCAAGTCTTTCTTTTTCATTTTAATTTCTGGTATCTTTCATATGCAGATAAACAGCAAACAACACTCGTATTGCTCTTTGTTTATCATCAAACATAAGTTAAAGACCTTTCAACTAGAGCCTTTATCATTTAACTGGAGTTTTTCCGCGTTCTTTTCCAAAAATATAGCCTTGATACAACTTGCGAACAAACATAAGAAAAGAGTAATAATCTAAATATTTTACTCCCGTGTCTTTTGTAGTCCTGGCTGAAGAATATCAAAACTTCCTTATTTGTTGAGTATTCTAACTCTTAACGACCAAATGCACTCTGCACTACGCTCTCTTGATTACTTTTTACAGATTGGAAAGGACGACAGTGTTTGTCCGCCATTTTAAACCACACATCTAAGGTGATCAGAATCCTGGATTAGCTGGAACATTTCCGAAATTTCACTGTTTCGCCCGGATTAAAAAAATCTTCCGAAATTTAAATAAATATTCCGGATTGTCCTGGATTTTACTTACAAGTTAATAGCTGACAATAAAAAAGTATTAACTCGATTACTTTTTAGTATCAGTATTAAAATGTTAATTTCAAATTCCAAAATTTTGCTATACAATTTAAGGGATTAGAAGTCCCGGATTAGCCAGGACAGTCCTCATTTTCGACTCTTTGTTTCGACTGAATCTGGATTTGAATTAAATGACCTCTATTGCTCCGATTTTTACTTATCAATAAATTTTAATAATAAAGAGAGATTTAATTTTTAAAAGTGTTAGTTTCTAAAGAAGTCCACTTTACTATACAATACACATGATCATCCTGATATGACCAATGTAGATTCATCAGCCTGAAGAAAAAATGGTAAAATATTTTATTGACGCTTTTTCCCAATCTTCCCGAATAAAAAAAACCCCGCTTACTTTACTATTTCACAGCAAAATATTTTATTAATGCTTTTTTTATCTTAATTTTGTCTTTTTTTTTAAAAGTGAGTACTTAACTATTTCATTGTTTCTGGTTATTTTATTTATCTACATATTTTCTGAATTTTGCTACTATCTCCTTTTGTTTCCCCTAACCAGCGTCCCGGATTGCGCGCCAGAATTCCGGAGTGTCCCGGATTTCAGCTTAGAAAATCAGGTCATTTTATTAAAAATGAAGTCTGGTATAAATCTCTGCTAATAATAAAAGCGAATGTGTGTCTGTTTGTTAGTTGGCGCTCAGATTTAGAGCTACCAAATTTGGCACAGATGGTGGGAATGAGCACCTAAGAGAGCACCTATTTTAATTCAAATCACAGTTAATTAAAAATTAAACAAAATTTTGACGTTTTTCTTTGATAACTTCAGGAAATATTATCACACAAAAATGAATTTTTGCACTATATAAAAATAAAAAAATTATATTTTTTTATGATACCAATTTAGTTGTCGCCCGATTTATTTCACCTTATTTTAGCAAATTTTCAAAAATATTTTAATACATAATTTAGAACAAGATTTTTCATTCTTGCAATGAAATTCAACCAGTTTTCATTGTTTATACAAACATTTAATTGCGTGTTTCTCTTCCAATATTGAAAGTTAAGGTTATGTCATATTAAATGTTCCTAGACAAATGTTATTCAGACATTTCTTCCATTGCTGTGATATCGGCAATGTGTGATTATGCGATTATACTTAAATCAATGAAATATTTACAAAAGTTCATTGAGGAATAATCGTGTTGATTGACTGGTTGAACTGGATTTTACGATTTAAGATAGAGATTGCCATGCTGAAATGATTATGTGGTTGAAATTGACATACTATTGTAATCGGAAAGTAACTCAAAAATACTTTCTCTTTCAATTGCTTTCGGGAAACTCTGCAGAAAAATTACTACCTCTATGTTTTACTCGAATTCATGGATTCGATTAATTCAGTTTGGCGCTGCAAACCTCACTCATGATTAGTAGTCAATTGTGAACCCAAAATAGTAGTTGGTTGCCATTTGAATAACAGAATTCAATTGAACTATAAAATTAATTTTAAAAAATACAATTCACTAAGAAAGTTAAAATCATTTTGACATTTATAAAAAAAGTACTATTATTAAAGCCAAGGAATTTAAATATTGTTTGATGACTGTACGCAAAAGAGAAGAATCACATATCTGCAATATTCCTATATATTATTTCTGTTGTCAACATCCCTTTTCCTCAATTAATAGACAACCTACAGCGATGAATAAGGTATCAGTGGATAGGATATTTTACTGACTTCTGGCATAGCCTACTCAGTTTATGTTAAAACGTATTATTTGTTAAAAATTTAAATTAAAAAATTGAAACATCATAGATATTGTGACATCATGGATGCGCAGCTCCCTCACACCCTTTTCACATTTTACAAAGCAAACCTATTATTTATATTGCAAAGCAAAACTATATAAATCAGGTAACTTATTCTCTTCTTCCAATATTGTATACAAAGAGATATTGTATATAAATACGTTCACACCAATAAAATATCTGCAATTTTTTGTGTATGTTATGGTCAATGTGAGTCATTGGTTATTACTCATAATCACCGCTTTAAGACACGGTGATTATGCATAATAACCAATTTACCATATTGACCGTTACATATACCCTTCACTGAGTGTTTAATTTCAGCAACCTCGAAAGAGAGCTAAATCCTTTTTTTTGGGAAAGGGAAAGGTTGAATCGGCGAAAGGTTTGCGCGAGTTTGCTGGCTTTAAATAAAATGCACCTAAAAACTAATTGTGGGAAAAGAAAACGCAAAAGAAAGTAACCATAATAAATTCTAATAAGATTTCATCGATGCTGCCAGATGTTTAATATAAAGTGCATGGCATTTAGTAGATAGCTGTTAACAGACATTCCTTTTCAATGACGTACTCTTCAGCCGACACGTACGCAGATAAATAAAGTTTACAAACTTCGTTATTAATAAAATTAGCATTATTTAATTTTTATTATAATTATTATTTAAATTAGTTCGGATAATTTTTTCAACTATAACCATTAATTTAGTGTTGAATTTACCTGTTTTTCAATGTTTCCAAACCTGGTTGTTAAATATTTGTAAAATTCAGATGCTAGAACTTAAATGAATTTGGCCCTCAAATCGCGTCACAACAATTTCCCCCATTTACATACGATTAAGAATCAAACTGAAAATTTTAATTATTACACATACATTGCTATTATACAATTATTGAAATATTAATATTATAACTAATAATTTGGTCATTATAATTATTAAAACCGTTTACTTATTTAATGTAGATTTAATCATAAAGAACACGAAATTTGTATATATGTACAAAGTAGGTTAAAGGTTCATGACCTGAAAGTATAACACAATGAAAACAATTCTAGATTTTATGAACGGTGTTGGATGGAAAAAAGTATAATTTTTCTCAAATGGATGGCGAGCGAATTTTTATTTTGCCCGCTAGATATTAGGAGTAAATATTTAAAAGAATGAAAAACAAGGCGAACACCTGGCTTTTGCTATTGTCAAAGTATACGAATATGGTTATCGAGATCCAGGTAGTTTGTACTTATTAGTAATTACAAAATAATATAAATTTAAAAAAATCCCTACCTGTTTTTTAATGCTGCTATACTTTATTATTTATTTCGACATGCCAAGGTGACTGGCATATTTAATAAACTGTTTAAGGTTGATTTATTGGTTATGTAAAGTTCTCTTCTTGTCTTGAAATACAGCATATAATGACAGATATTATTTAATCTGTTATCTACTTTACATAAAACGCGTCCTCTTTTATAACATTAAAACTTTCCCAGTTATCTGAGATTTTGACTTATCCGACAATGGTAATCCCCTTTTATGTTGAATAATTTACTCTACTGTTAATATACTTACTTATTTGATGTTCAAAAAGTTTTTTCGGCTAAAAGTGGACTACAAAAATGAAGTTTTCTAATACAATAAGAATGGCTGCATTTTTTTTCTGCTCCAAGCGATAATTCGTGCATGTCGAGTAATATTTTAAGTATTATAATGAATCAATTACCTGAAACTGCCATTTATTCGACATCAGCAATCCCCGTTTAAGTCGGATACCTGAAATTCTACTGTATATATAAACACTAACTTCGGGTACAGAAAGTAATGTCGGCCTTACACGGACCATGAAAATGAAACTTAGGAAATCTTAATGGCTAAAACCCGAATATGAATGCCGAATAATTCTTAAATGACGACCAATATTTTGGTTATTATAAATCACTAGCAGTATGCGCACGGCGTTGCCCGTGGCATACTGTTCAACAAAATAAGAAAAGCTCAAAGTTTCGAAAACGAAATCAAAATATATATATATATATATTATTGATTTCGCCTTCGATTTTTAGTGAAAGTACACACAGGAACTTGAGCGAGATAAATAACGTGTTCTTTTAACTAAAGATATCAGCATATATGCGCGACTGTCAAAAGTATAAAACAGATCAAATGATTGTTGGATCAGTAAAATGAAGCAATTAAGATTAGCTGACGGAATAATATGCTCGAGAGTATGACGTGACTTTCGATTGGTACCGCCAACCAATCAAATAATAGAAATGTATTCTGGGAACTGAGAGTAACCTTGGGTCGGTCGAAAGCTTCGTAAATTCGGATATGCGAGCGAAAATGTTTTGAACTGATCAATAAAAAAATCCATAGAAAATCGGAGAAAAAAGATATTTTAACCATTTTTGTTTTAAAACAGGGATAAATATTTCGGTTTATAACTAAAAAAAATTGAAAATGACAGTGTTATTAGAGCGTCTGATGCAAGAAAATAAGAATTGAAAATTAAAAATACAAAGGAAAAGTGACTATTACTTAAAATTTTCTCAAAATTCAGTATATTATCTTGGAAATTCAAAACAAACTTCATTAGAATGAAAATTGCTTGCTCTATCCGATGGTGCATTGATTGTTTTTCAATGATCATTAGAAAAGTTACTATAGCTGTAAACGTGCCGAAAATGACCCAAACCAACACAAAACATTAAATTAAAAATTTTCTATATTAAATTTTAAAATTCTGACTTCGAGGTGCATTGTGTCACAATTACGACTACCTGTGTGCCAAATTTCATTGCTGTAAGTGCGATAGATTCGTCTGCACATCGCACACAAGCAAACATTGCCTTTTATAAGTATAGATAACGCATTTTATACTTAATCAGTTACCGGATAGTTACATTTCTTCGACAACGGCAATCCCCGTTTATGCCGGATACTGCGAAACCCTGGCAATCCGAACTAAATAGGATTGACCTGCAGGGGTGTAGTGGAAGGGGTACGCGAGGGAATTGCGTACCCCCGCTGGTTTTTCGATAAAATCCCATTTTTTCGTCAATTTTGCAGTTTTTTTTATTAATTGTAGAATTTTCATGTGCTGTAAAATTTTTTGGTTCTTTTAAAGTTGGTTAAAAAGTAAAAGTTCTGTGTGCAGTATCTTTTCTTGTTGCTGCTGCAGTGCTGCAGGCATATTTGACTGAAAACATTGATGACGTCGTGAATGAAAACATTTTTCTAAAATTTTTGTAAATATATCTTTAAAGTTTAAATGGAACAAAAATGAATACATATGTATGGTGTTTGTATTTTGTAATAACTGTTTTTTATTTAGCATTAAATTATGTTATGAATTTAAATTAAATGAACCTTACTTTAAAGTGGTCATAATTTAGAGAATTTTAAACCAAATGCAGTTAGAAACAAAAGTTTCTACATGTTATAGTTACAACAAAAGTCTACATGTTATTTTTTTAAAAAAAATGTACATAAAATGTTGGAATGTTTATCGTTCCCCCACTGAAAAATTTTCCACTACAACCCTGTTGACCTGTGTACGGATTCCAAAAATTCGGATTATCCGGGAAATTCGGTAAAATATTCTTAATATACTAAATTCAGTAGTGTTTTGACTTTGGGTGTTCTGTGAAAGAGTACGGATAATCTAGCGGCGATTAGCATCGACACACAGGTTTAGTTTCTTAGGTCAAAAGAAGATAATCGATTTTGTTTCTTCTAATTAAGGTACTGCATTCATTCTTAAATAACAATTCAAATGCTTCTTTTAAGTTAAACATTAGTTTCTGATTCGAAATTGTTATTTTTTCTTCATTTGTTAATAAAAAATTTCAGAAAATTAAAAAAGGATGTTCGGATTATTCGAAATTTCGGATTTCTGGGGTTCGGATTCCCGAGGTTCCACTGAGTATATATAAACACCTTGGGGCACAGAAAGTTATGTCGGCCTAAAATACGAATAGCTGAACTTTTTTCTGCTCCAAGCGATAATTTACACATGCTAATATTTTAATTATTATAAATTTAATGACTTTTATACTTAATTTTCACCAAACGAAGCTACTTGAATTTCATTTTCCAAGGAGCAATGCGTTTCAATTTCAATGATATGCGAGCTTGGAGACGAAGAGTTTGAATTTGGAATTATATAAAAGAATAGACTCTAAGCCTGAAAAAAGTAGAAAAGGAATAGTTACGAAAAATACGGAAAATGAAATTGGTAATACTCCTTTGATAATTCGGTTGGAACGTTGTGGTCTTTATTCCAGGAAGGTAGCTTTAAATGTGAGCAATAGAGGAACGGGAGACGTTATTTGGAGAAAAGATTTCTTCATATTGATCGGGGTTTACCACTGAATAGAAGGGGGTAGACACCATTCCCCTGTCTATTATCATTCGAGAGGTAGATATATATATTTACTTCACGGAAATATCGTGAAAGAATTTTTTTCTTCTTCTTTTTATACCTGAAGAATGTGACCAATCGAATCTCTCTGAGAAAGAATGGTAAGTTTATTTTCGCATTTTCTTTTACCTTGAGAGGAACACATCAAGATAAGAAGGACAAGTTTTTGTACAATCTGATTGTTAATTTGCTTTATTTGGTTAAGATAATTTCTATTATGACATCAGAAACTTTTTTAAAGCTAGATAAAATAGCATTTGTTTGTATCTGAATTTTAAGGAGCAACGACAACAAGAGGTTTTTATGATATTTAAGAGATAATTTATTTTGTGCAGTGTTAGCTTAACAATTTGTATAACTGGCTACAATGTTTAAAATATTTTCAATAATTCTTTTAACTATTTGATACTTTTGTTGAATATTTCTAAATATTTCATATAAAATTATCTTCTATTTCAAACATAGCTATAGGGAAAATATGGTTTGCTAAACATCCCTATTACCAAAAAAACAAACACACCACACCTTTATCGGTAGAGAAGGTGATTCGGATACTTGTAGAGGATTTTTATTGATCCTAATCAAAAACGCTTGGATGCATAAGCGGCAAATTTTGCCCTAAAAATTAACACTTCGTCAAATGTTTTTGACAATACATTATATGTGGTATCCACATACAGAAGTTTATGTTACAATTGAAGGAGAGCAATCCCGATTTTTGGATACATATAATAGTAAAAAAAAATATCAAATTTATTCTAGCTATATTTTATTTTACTTTTATTTTGCATTGTACGCACATTTTTATTAGTTTTGTGCCTGAAAAGTTTAGTTTTAATTTTTTTTATTTCTAAGTATATTAATAACAAATAAAATACGAATAGTGCTAAAAAATGAAACGAATAACACTGAAAAATGAAAACAAACAGTGATTGTAATTTAAATTACACTAACTATGGAAATTTTTGTTAGAAATATATTTTTAAAAATATAATTAATCATAAAAGCTTAAAAAATTTTGAAACATATATTCCGAAAAAATCATCATTACTTGTGAAATAATATGCTATAACTAATAAAAATGTAAATAAGGATGTTTTGTCTTCCAAATAATAAGGATCACCTCGCGGGCTAGAGAGTCTATTCCAACAAAGATCTGTTGAAATACAAGGACTGGCTCATACCTTTGAAGTTTGCGATTTTCCGACATGTGGGTAGGCAACCAGTTTTGACGTCACTAGGCTGTCAGAGTGGTATCCAAGAGTGTCCACTGGAGATTCTTTCATTCTTAGTTTGTTCTTTCATTCTTCGATTTGTTCCTGTGTTGTCCAGTGTTACTTGTTATTTTGTTGAAATATTGTGAAAATCTTGCATACCTTGCAAGTATGTCTGCTTGTGCTGTCGCTACCTGTTCAAATTATTACAGGAAAACGAAAGGCAAAGGTGTAATATATCATGTGTTTCCAATATGTCCGAATCGGAATAAAATTTGGATATCGAAATGTAAAAGGCAAGATCATATAAATGTAAAATACGCTAGGATATGCAGTGATCACTTCAGGCCAAGTGATTACATGGATGACATGAAGACCAAGAAGACGATTCTTCTTGGTTTAAATCAAAAGAAAATTTTAAAACCTGATGCGGTTCCGAGTGTTAACTTGCCATTGCAAAATAATGGGGAAGATATTTCAAGTAGAAGTGAGAGGAAAAGGAATAGAAGTATTTTACAGGAAGCAAAAATTAGATTAAAATGTCTGAGTCCTAAAAAAGCATGTGAAACGCCAACTATGGAGCCATTTACTACACCTACAACTGAAAACATTTGCTCATCCTGCTTTGAAACTCAAAAAGAAAATGCATTACTTCTGGGAAGAATTAGATTTCTTGAAGAAGAACTTGAAAAGACAAAAGAGGAGACTTAGAAAAATCAGAGAAAAAAAATAAAAGAAATGAAAACGAAAGCTCAAATTGGCCGTATTTTAGCCGAAAATAAAAGTTTAAAAAATGAAGTGAAAAAACTATTGAAAATAGAAAATTTTAAAAATATCTTAACAGCAACTCAGATAAATGCCGTAATAGAAAATAAAATCAAAATCAAATGGACAGCAGAAGATATTTCTAAGCATTTAATTATTCGATCTATTTCCAGGCGGGCTTATGAATATTGGCGAAGTCAAATAGGGGTACCATTGTATAGTTATAAAATTAATAATTTTTTCTTAGTATTTATATTTTTGATATGTTTGCAAAAAAATAACGCATATGTGAGTATTTAAAGAGGTTTTAACTTTGGGTTCAATCAGAACTTGAAATAGTTTGCGCATGATACGTATCATTTGAATTTGTGCCTAAATTTTTAAGATCCAATCCATCCTTCAACAATTACTTAACAATATATGTCTTTTTGCAAATATTTACTATGCTTATGGTATTTTGATATACTGGCATCCAATTTTAAATATTAAGTAAAAAAAGAAAAAAAATAATAATATCTAAACCCTTATAGTAAATAGATTTTCGTACTTTAGAGCACGGAGTGCCCGCTTGATGACGTCACAAATTTCCCCTACTGATTCTTCGCTGAAGGCTCTATGAACCAGCCCTTGTATTTCTCTGGCCCTGCTCGTGCATCCTGTGACGTCTGCCCTACCTATTTCCCACGACAGTGAGGACCACACAAGGAAACCCCCGGAGAGGAAACGTAAGAGTCATAAAACGGAGTCGTAAAACTGCCTGGTCTTACCCAAAGCCTAGAGGGGTCCAGGGAGTGAGCGCGGTACCGTTTGAGTAGGCCACACACGTGTAGCAGACAAAGACGTCCAGTCAGAAGTTGACCGCTTCCAATCATCACCTGGGAAGAAGGCACACGACTGCGGTTGGGTGATTTGTTTAGCAGGAGGACGAATCACACGGATAAATAATTCATCAGCCACTCCCCTGGCCTCTGAGGGAAAGGGTTTAAGATGGGAGGAAAAGAAAAGACGGAGAGACGAGCAGATAGAGAGAGCTGAGATGAAAACACGCGGAGAGCTAACTCCGTTGTGTTGTTTTTTTCGAGATCTGAAACTCAGATGAAACTGGCGTATTTTTGACCCCGTGATTTAGCCAAACTTTGGCTGGACTAGGTCCTGTGGAGAGCTGTCGCATTTAATAGAAGCGTCCCTTTGGTGGATTGCGTGAATTTAACGAGCGTTCGTATAACCTCGTTGTCATATACCGACCCTCGGTATTTTTTTTACTCAACCTGAGTATTCACTAGTCAAGCCTGACTAGAAGCATCCCTGTGGTGGATTGCTGAAATTTATTGAGCGTTCTGATAACCTCAATTTCATATACCGATCCTCGGTGTTTCCATAACTCGCCCTGAATTGCTACAGTTTGCTGAACTCGCATAGTTCCTGAACTTTATGATAAAGTTGCTTCACGAGTAAACTCACCGTTGGTAACTTCGACTAAGTCAAGTTACGCTTATTATTGACTCTCACGATACAAATCTGGGACTTGTTATTCTTTATTCTTGAATGCACATATCACCTGTAAATTGACCTGTAAAATAGTCATTTGTTCAAGAATTTTATTAAATTTTGATATGCTGCAGTTCTGTGATTTCTCTAAGTCCGTTGATCTCCACGGCATCACAATCCTAAGCCTATAGAAGGGCATACGCCCTCCTGTTGGTAGTGACATAGAAGTTTAGAAAAGAGTATGCCGGCTCAGGTTTCATCCTCGTCGTTTGACCAAGGTTGAAAATTAAGGACTAACACGCGATTTGTGTCGAACAAATCATCAGAGGCAAAATGCCAGAGAAGCGATTAGCGAATTGAAGTACAGTGATGTCAGTTGGGCAGTGCACACGTACCCCCCCTCAGAGAAAGAGTGTCGTTAATGACTTGCCCGACACATTTGCTTTACACTTTCCCCTCGAACCGGAGAGAAATCGGAACAAAAGCGGAGGTATGAGTGTACTACCCAACTTCTATCAATGTACTTCAAGCCGATAACCGATTATCCTGCAGTTTGTGTCGCTAATGACTTGTCTGACACAAATCGTATGTATGTTCTGGGCCTTAGAGGTCTGCCCCAAATCAATTTTCAAATAGTTTCAAAACAGAAAACGGGACATTAATGTAGCTAAATTAAATTTTCAGTGCAAATTTTCTTCCGTACATTACAATTCTCAATTGATTCACATTAAAAGTACCTAAACTTCATTTATTTCATAATAATGGGATTCAAATAAATGTTAAATTAGATCTTAATGAATGAAGAAACGAAAAGTAAGATGAATCTAATTTTTAGGAGATATAATATGCAGTGCATTATAATTTCTATAATAGATGAGCTGTACGAACCAATGATTGATGATATTCATTTTCTCTTTGTAATGGATGATGTCTTTTCTTTATGCTAGCGGGGATTATTTTTTTATTTTGTGTCATAAATATTTTTCGTCTGGCTCTGATATTTTTCGATAATCCTGGATGGCTGCAGCAATTCTTTTGACGTTATAAAATATAATTATTATATGTCCTTATTGTTGGTTAAATTTCTAGTGTTTAATCTTTCTCCGTTGAATCCAACAAATACTATCCTATCCAGTTTTTAAGTTTTCTTTTGTTTATCGTTCCTAGAATTTTTATTGTCCTAACTAAAATAACATGATTTAATAATTTCAGTCCTGAATGATTTTAAATATATATAATTCATGATACTTAAACCTTCCACGGAACGCATGTCCAAATATTTTTACAATGAAGATAATTGCTATTTATATCCAAAACTAAAATAATGCGTGTAAAATAAATAATTTAAAACAATCGATAATACCGTTTGTATTAAAATTTATTGTTATAATTTAGACGCGATTTCTATTACTACTACTACAATTTCTTTCTATCCTATGCATGAGTATTAAACAATTAAGATGCCTTCCACTAAATACAGTTTAACCCTTTATAAGGCCGTGGGAATATGCTTCCCACCAACTTCATGAATTTTTAAATGCATTTTTTTAAGGTTGGCGTTTGTTCTCGCCAAAGTTTTCGATGAAATAAAAACCTGGATGTTCCAGTTTCCTATCTCAAACCATAGGGAAATGTCTTGACTTGGTAATTAATTATTAATTAATAAAATTAATTAACAAAACTAATGTCATCTAATAAGCTAAGTGAATTTCTTTTCTTAAATTAATCTCGATACCAAAGTTATTTTATTATACCACTACTAGAAAAAATGGCCTTATAAAGGGTTAAAAAGAATAAAATCTGAATCCAGAAGCTTAGACTGTAGATTTCAAATCAGAAAATTTTAATCTGTCTAGAGAATGTAAAGAAATAATTGAATCTATCTCAGTAATTATTTATTCAATGATTGCATTTTTAAAATATGTGCACCTCTTCATCAGATACCATCATCATCAGATTTGATAGATCCTCATGAGATATCTTCCTCAACAGATTTCATAGATCCTCGTCAGATATTGAACAATATGGAATAGTTTACAAAAGGTGATGTGCACTTTGTTTAATTATCGAGTACTTTAAAGGATTTAAACACATCAATATATACAAATTATATATTGTGCAACATATTTCACTGTATAATAATATAGTGCTTTTGACATTCTTTTTAAGAATTAGAGCATCAATTTTCTGAGGCTCCATGATTATTTTATGTGATAAACAACATCTAGATAAACTTAAATTCAATTCTATTGATTTGATTTATTGATTCAAAAGAATCAATCAATATTTCTATTTGAAGCTACAAGAGGGTTACTGGACACGGGCCAGTCTCAGATGAACAGAATAACAATTAAGCCGGCATTTCACTCTCAATTTTCATACCTAAGTTAAGACATTTGACGCAAGATCAGATTCAACGTGATTGAAATCCATAAATTCTAAATATCTGTGTCAGAATCCGAATTCCATCACGCAATTTTCAAATCAGAGGTTTAATTTAGTTTCGGATTAGTTATATTGACGTCCCATTTTGAAGATACAAGATTGCTATTTTGGGACGCATCTGCAATTATGAGCCGTGATCACAAGACGAGGATGACACTTTATCCATCAACCCACCTCCTCGCTCTTCAAACTTTCAAATCAAAGGGAGGTCGTTTGATCCTGAGTAATAGAATGTATACGAAATCCACGATCACAGCGGATATTTGCTGAATGGTGCTCCGAAATCGCGACCAGAATGGCGGTTATTGCAAAAATAACCGGTTTTCGGTTATACCAGTTTTTTTCACCTCCGGTTTAACCTTGCGGTTGAAACCGCTCAAAATAATCGTTTTCGGTTATACCAATTTTTTTCACCTCCGTTTTAACCTTGCGGTTGAAACCGCTCAAAATGACCGTTTTCGGTTTTTTTTAAAAAAAACAACAACTTTTGTAGCCAAATTCTTGTATTAATAATATACAATAAGTAAGTATTAATACAATAAATATCAATAAATAAGCAATTAATGTAATAAGTAATGATTATAAATAAGTAATTAATACGATAAGTAATGTAATAAATGAGTAATTAATACAATAAGTAAGTATTGTAGACAAAATTTTAAGAATTGTATTAAGTATTCTAGACAAAAAAAGAAATTAGAGAGTACAGACGTAAATAATCGTATTTTGTGTTGTTTGAGTCTATATGTAGAATAATAAAAAATAATTATGTCTAAATTTTTATACATTCCCTCGGTCCTATTAATTATATTTATTAAAATATTTTTGGCACATTGAAATTTTAAACGAAATGCTCCACTCTTCTGCGACCCAAACTAATCGAGTTATGAAAGCTTGACTATAACTGTTTTAGACCATTTCAATGTCCGCCTCGAGGAAGCGATCGCCGTTGATAGGTCTAAAATATTGAAATTCAAAACTTCATAACTCGAAAGTAAAATCGAGCCTATCTTTTGATAGCTGATTTTGCAAGTTTTTTCACCCGGTTATTGGATTTGAAATAAATAACCGGGGAAAAAATAACCGAAAAAACCGGTTAATCGAAACAAAAAACCTGTAGGTTTTTCCCATCCCTAACCAGAAGCCAAGACTGCCATCAGGCAATCGCCGCCTCCATCCAACTACAAAGCCCAGACAAAGTCACAAGACATTCAAGTCTTAATTCCTGACTTGCCACTGACTATATTTGAAAATATTATCTGATTAATTAAAATTCCTTTATTGTAAAATCTTTTCTTTTCTAAGATAAAAATGTAATATCTGAACCAATCTCTCCCTCTCCTTGGTCTCTCCAAATTTACCCACCAACCAACGGTAGGACGTTTGATCTCGACTGATTTCTCGTACACCAGGTTCGCGTACACAACTGATATTTGATTAAATGGTGTCTTAAAACCGCAATCAGAAGCCAAGAGTTAATGTTTGAACCACGTCTTAATATTTGAGTTATCACTGACTGTATTTAGAATCATTAATTGATTAATTAAAGTACCTTTATTGTAAAATCTTTTTTTCTCTAAGATAAAAATGTAATACATAAACCGATCTCTCCCCCTGCTCTTTCCAAATTCCTTCACTAAGTCAAAAATGTTACAAGTTTTTTATGTAATAATTTATTGAACAATTACTAAATGTTCAAATTAATTGTAGGAGGATAAATATGAATCATCGTTCAATGCAGGATTGAATATGATTTATTTTCGATACAAATTTAAGTCCTATTTTTTAAGTCCATGAAATGTAATTCACCGCAAACTATTAAAGAAAGCTTTTCGTTTTGGAACTAAGTAAAATAAAAATAGTAGTCAATTCCCAAACTGCAGTCTCATTCATCATTGAAAAAAGTGAATTGTTGAGATTTAGAGGCAGTGACTGGAAGTAAAGATTAATATACATCTCTTGCCACGATACGTCACATTTTTCATTTTTCAAAATTCCCTTTCAGAATCGTAGAAAAAGAATTTATCTGGATAACTGACAAAAAAGGAATAAATAATATGTTCAGGTGACATTTCCATTCTTACTTCTATCCGCCTGGAAGTTTTCTCCTTTGAATAAAATGACACTTACAGCGGCATTCCTGCTATTGAAAACTGAAGTAAAAAAATATTATTGAAAAGCTGCTTTTCACTTTTTTATTTCATTATTAATTCTAGTTAAACCAGTGGGAGCATTTTTCCCGCGACTTTCTCGTACACTAACACAGTATGACATGCTTTGTGTTTAACTTCACTGTGTAGTGAAGAGAACTGAGTATGTCTTTTGGATCTCTTTTCGTTGACATAAGGTCCAAAATTCGATACAGATCTACAATTTTTGTATCAAGACTTCATACAAAATTTCATTTATCTAGTTTTATACGCTTTTGAGTTATCGCGCTTACAAATAGGCAGACTAAAAAGTCAATCCTTTGATGGATTTGATCCAAATTTGATAAAAATTTACCACTCTGATGATAAAACTACATGTAAAATAGTATTCACTAGTTTATTGTATTTTTGTGTTCACGTGCATGTGGACGGGCAACGGATTTGATCGAAAATTTAATATGGATCTACAATTTTTGTGTAAAGACAACATAGTAATTCAGCTTGTCTAGGTCATTCCGTTTTTCGAGTTATGTTCACGGACAAACAGACACAATTCCGAAAATAGTTTCTTCGTTCTCAGGGAAGACTAAAACATGGAGAATGCGGAGAACATTTTGATGATTCCAAATACTTTTTTTTGGTCTGCTTCGTGTAGGAGGAAGTAAAAAAGGAAGCAATCGTGGGGATAAATAGTTATAAAAAATTAAATCTTTCAAAATATGTTAATATAATATTTTGAAGAAGTGTGACGAACTACTTTAAGAGGTAGTTAACATGGCGCAGAACGAATAGAACAGTTTAAGAAGTTTAAAAGGCAATTTCAAGAAGGCATTTGTCAAAATTTGAACGAAACCTGATCTTGTTTAAGTCTAAAGCAAGCTTACCTTTTATGTTAGAGTTGATCTGTTTTCAAAAACTAGTTGTGATAGACAAAAAGGAGAAGAATGTTATCAATGAATACAACAAGAATCGTGTTTCATGATAGATTTTTTTGATTTTTAATCTGTCTCGTCCAATTGAATGAGACGACTTCCAGAAATCACTGCTTTACTTTACCTTACCTGCTGCAAAATAAGATACGTTTCTTTTTCTTGCTGTTTGTACCAACAAACAGATTGATTAGATTCGAGTACCGGTTTAACACTATTGTAAGGCGTTTAGGGGACGGACTTCGCCATTTCGAATCGTCGCCAGATGACGAGAGTGACATCCCCCTCTCAAAACTTCCGCTCTATTCCAGAGGAAACCGAATTGGCCCTCGAAGGATTTAACGTTCAATACGCACGAAAGCATTGTGAATTTTTTGTGAAACCGGGTTTGGAACCTATGACTTTCCCTGTGAACTTACTACATTAATTTGAACTAATTAATAATTAATAGTAAATAATTAACTTTTTTCATTATGTGAAAATATATCTTCATTTCCAGCTGACATAAATCAAGTTAGTCTGTTGATTAGAAGTATAAAATACAAATAGGAAACATGAGGCTATCGCGACTCGTGTGCAAGTTTAGGACGTATCAGCTCAGGTATCATCCTCGGTTTCCGGCCCATCTTCGTAAGTATAAGACGTCGTAGTCGTAAGTAGCCGTCCAAATTAATCCTCGTCTAGCTTCACAGTTGGACGCTAATTAAAACCTTTTTAAGTTCACTACATGTTTCGTTTTGAAAATTACTAAATTTATTTCAAAAATGAGTATTAGACATGTAGCTGATCATAAAAATGCAAAGAAAAAAAAATTACCATTTTTTATTTTCAAGAAATTTGTGGTTTCACAGTGAAACCAATGAATGGTAACGGACTATTTTCCTCCGAATAAGTTATCATCAAAATGCAATTTAAAGTAAGTATTTAATTTATAAGTATACGTGAGTATTCTGGATATTCAACCTTCATAAAATTCAATATTGCTTTCGAAGATTTAATTTTAAAAAATGTCAATTTGTGCAAGAACCCTCATCATTATGTTTCTCTTAGAGATCAAAAGTAATTTAGCTCTTGCAATGCCGATATCTTTGTGAATACAAACGGTATTGAACTGGAATTTTCTATATAAGTTGACCTATATATCTGGCTGATAAGTTATGAAAGAAAAATTACTCTAAGTTTCGCCCATGCTCAGTGAAAAAACGCTCAATGTGTGGTTTCACTGCGAAACCAATGAAAGCGAAAATGTTAACTGATACTTGAAACTTCGCTGAGTCCTCTCTTTTAAGCTAAATTACTTAAAAGGGAAAAAACGTATTTATCACTTAGTTTATAAGTATATTTTATCTAATAAAGTAGAGCCTCGATTATCAGAACTGATAAGGACCGTAATCATCTCGGATTGTCTATAAATTGGTTAATACAGACTAAATTTGAAATCATGACTTCTTTTCTTTCGTCAAGGTGTTCCAAAATTGTTTATTTGAAATTATAAAAATAAATTCACAAGTGCTACCACTTATTAGCCGACGTGTCCGAGCACTCTTCTTTTGGAATTACTTTGAATGTATTTTTCTGAAAATTCATTAATTTTATTTAAAAAATGAAAATCAGAGGCTCGATTAACAGAGACACAATTTGGAAGAGGCCCGGATAATCGAATTCTTATGCTCATTTATTGTTTATCCTTGCATCTTCATTTCCATTTCTTACTTTAGGTTTTCATTTGCTGCAAATCTGAAGCTGAATTCAGACTGTTACTAAGAGAAGCAATGATCAGATGACACCCGATATAATACTGGTTTAATATCTTTCATTTTACTCCAGTAGGAGACTACGGTTCAAAATTACGAGGTCCATTCCCAAATAGCACTAGAGTAGCTTTAAAATGGGACACAATTCTAATCAAACTGTTTTCCACCACTTAACAGTTTCTTTTTTCTGCCGTATTGTGTCCAAAAATAAGCACATTTTTTACAAGCAATTATGTATTCAAATTAATTTTATAAATTCAAATCAGCTGTCAAAACAGTTACAAGTATTGATTTTATTAATTTTGGATAATTTTTAATTGCAGGAGAAAAAGGACCTAAAAATTGGTTTACCTAACCTAACCTGACCTAAAAACTGGTTTACACTTGTTTTGCTATCCAACGTTAATTAGACTGCTAGAGCTATTTACTAGAAACATTGCAAATGAAAGAAAATAAAAAGACAAGGAAAATCAGTGGATTGGCTTAGAAAAAAGACCTGCCCGAGCTGTGTTCGGGCAAATCAGGGAAGTTCCCTTTCGCAGTGCCCGAACGGTGTTCGGGCAAATCTGTTAAGTGGCTAATACAAAGAGTGACAAAAAATTTGTCTTATTTTGCAGCATGCCAAACTGTGGGGTGTGTCATAGTATAAAGTATAGTAAAGCATGCCAAACGGGATTTTCGGCAGCTGTTTCATTCAAAGGAACATTGCTTTTCTGGGAGACTTATTAATAGTTTAAATAAATAGTAGATAAAGTAAGGCACTGTATATACGTTTCTCGGTTGTAAGTCGTTTACATTTATATGTAGTTTATCACAGTCCCGATTCATTCGTAACTATTGTGATGATAAAGTTCTTTGTTTATACGACGCAAAGTTCCAGTTATACGTCGTTCTCACCCTTTCTAAAATTCGAAAATTTTTTGCTACAATCATTATTTCTCCGTTCCCATTAAGGGGGAAAATTTTCTAGAAAGCAGGGAGGATAGCATTCTTTTTTCCCTTTTCAAATGCCTACCTGCATTCACATAAATCGAATAAAATAAGAAATTCATAATCAGTATTCAAGGTGTGCATTTAATCTATGATTTTTGTCACTTTTATGATAAACGTATAATTTTAAAATTTAATTATTGTTTCCATATGATGTAGTAATATACTAGTACTATCTTAAAAAGTTAAAAATTATTTTAAATGAATTTGCATTAGTAGCATTGAATTTGTAATAATTAAAATAGTTTAGTAAAATTTCGATTATACGGCGTTTCATTTATACGTCGTTTTATGTCTATAGACGTATAAACGGTGCTTTGCTTTACTTGATAATTTGGTTTTACTAATTACATACAATCTAGGCATTCTTTTTGTGGCGTTAAACCCGAGTTTCGATATTGCGTGTTCTTTTTAGAGTTCAAATAACCAGTTCTTTTTGCATTTTCCAATTATTTATTTGACGAATAATAACACGACACATAGACACTTACGAACACGTATTTCACACAGCTGAACATTTAGCATAATCACATTTTAAATCGGCACGTTTACCGATTCCATTTGAACGACCTCAGTCAACTGTTTTTTCCAGACTGATTGAATTCCCCATCGGATAGGGAAGGTGCATGCTAATAATTTCCCTTTTTAGGGATTACTGTAGCTCAAGTTGCCATACCTTACTATACTTTTTTAGCAGCACGGTTATGTCTTTCTATGAGGGCTCATCCCCCAAACGTTGGTTAGAGATCCATAATTTTGTTGTAAAAGAGCGTTACGTTCTTAGCTATAACCTTAACTGCAAATAGAGACAATGTGAGAAATTCTTTCTCGAAGCGGTTTTTTTTAAAAGTTTCTTTAACAACTGGATGGCTTTTCTCTATACATTCTGAATTAGAAGAGCGATTGAAATATGCCGAAAAATCAATCAAAAACTATCAGAACAATCAAATGAATAAAAATCAATCGAAACATGGTAGACATCATGTCTGAGAGAATTTTGGATGCCATTTGGAAACTATCGAATATTGGATGATAAAATGAAAATATTTGATTTTTCGTTATATTTCTTCATTTCGTTCAGCTTCATTTCGAATTCCGATATTAAAGATGAATTGTTTCCCAACAGTTATTCTTGTTCGTGTATTGATATTCACAAAAAGAAATCCCACACGAGACTGGTTAAATTATGATGTGAAGAAACTGGTGTGTTTAAATAGTTAAACTTTAACCGTCATTAAGCTCATAAAACATAATCAGTAATATCGCGATTCAGTTAAGACCATTGATTTTTGGTTACCTTTAAGGCCTTTAAATAAATGGCCTTTAATGAAACTTTATACCGTCCGACAATCATCACCAAATAGATGCAACACTAATAAATAACAAGCAAGCAGATGATAGGCAAAAGTGAGAGGAAATGGATTATGATATGAAATTTCATCGTTTTCACTTATGGCAGTTTATTAAAGCTCAGGCAGGCAAATTTTAACAATAATTATGTTAACAAATAACTACTGCTTGACAGCAATTGTCAATCTGTGCATGTAAATGTTTCTAGATTATTAAACAGCAAAGGTATCTTATGGTTAAATTACACTGAAATATATTATATGCAACAAACTAGTGTCATTTAGATTCGGTTTTTGCTTGAATAGAAGCGCCTACACGCCTTAGACGTTATTACATTAAGATATTGGAAGTGAGAGGTAATATTTTCTCCCACAAATACGAAAGTGCCTACTTATATTCACTTACGGGGTGGTAGGTTAGAGTTCGAATGGACCGTTCTAGTTGGCCTCACAAATTCTTGATCGGATTCAGATTAGGGACGCCAGTTGAATTCCTCAAGTCAACTATAATACTCTTCTAACGAATTGGTTATAAATATGAACGATGGTATGGGGCATAATCTTTTTGTATGGCGGCACTAGTATTCGTAAATAGGTATCGATAAAATGGTGTAAATGGTTGGTCATAATTCGAACCCATTACATATGTTTCCTAAGACGATGAAGGCCAAATGGACGCTTAAGTAAACAATATATGGATATTACTCAACCGCCACTTGCCTATAGAACTCTAGAATGACGAGAGATCTCATACATTGTAAGATTTTCGCCTTACTCTCAATCGTACATCAGCATGATGAAGTTTAAACCCTGATTCATCTGACCAAATAACAAGGTTCTAATCATCAAGAGTCCTAGGACAAGTGAGCTTTTGCAAATTTTAGCCAAAACATTTTGTGTGTTCCAGTCAAGTGAGGGAAGCGATGTGGATGTCGGCTTGCACATCTTTTTCCAATGCTACGGCACCCGCATTAAAGTATGCATTGATTTGTTTCAGAAATGCCTTTATATTCTAAGATATATTAACAGGCCTCCATTGACTTTCCTCATCGACTCTGGTTCTCATCCACAGCCTTTCCGTTAACAACAGTTTAACCTTATTACACGTACTGCGCAACGCCTAGGTAGTAAGAGGAATGTTAAAAAGTTCGGAAATCTGTGAAATTCAACATCCAACATTCCGACCAACAGTTGTTTGTCCACGATTGAAATAAGTTTAACCTCTACCTTTACTCATTAAGTGCATATTTTTTCCGTTTGAAACTCATGTATCTAGAAATATTTGAAATAACCATCTCATATATATGGTCAGACGCCGAGGACCTGCGCCGGCATTCTGCTCTCCAAACTTCCACACTACACCAGCTGGATGACGTTTGATCCCGATGGATTTAGCGTGCATCAGATCCGCGTAGAATCTAGAATCCTTGACTATTTACTCCCAAAGCTGAGATTCTTCTGACGAGCCAACATTTGGAGTGGACAGTCGAGGATTCGATACTCCAAACAGGTCTCATGTCCACTAAATCCATCGGGATCAAAAGTCATCCATCTGGTAGCAAGCCAACAGATCCAGTAACAGTAATGGGTGTTGGCAAAGGGCTTGGGGCGGCG
>BGPR01001267.1:31192-50820 GCA_013235015.1 Araneus ventricosus | reverse complement strand
ATGTTTCAAGTTCAGTCAAGTTTCCGAATGTTTCAGTTTGACATATTAGGTCAGGTTTCGTGGAAATAGCAAAATACACATTTATGGCACACATGGGTATTCGTATACGATAAAATACAATAGAGATAATTATGGTATGCGTTGTATCTGTTGTATAATGCCATGTCTATGTACATTATTATGCACACAGCATGATAAACATATTTTGAGATATCTTAAAATGTGTTTTTCGGAGTATATTTCCAATTATATAGTTGAGTTCAATGAAAGTTAACTCTTTTCAGCATTTAAAGTAGATAATATTTGTTTTGAAAGTTGCCAGAATTTATTAAGCTATTGAGGGTCTAAGGCTATAATGCAAAAATTAAAATTTCAGTTTTGCCGAATTATAGACAGTGTCAAAATCAAAGAAATGTTTTTTCAAGGTTAGCCTGAGTAATTAGCAAATATTCCTGAAAGTAATCAAATTTTCAGAAACTCAAGCAAAATTGCTTTTATGCTGTTTTTATGAATTATTTTTCCTTTAGATACTTTCTTACATGTTTTCTACGCTCTCTTCGAAATAATTGCTTAACTGTAGTTTTCAAGACATAAAAACGTGACAATGTAAGTCTGAATTCTAAACAAGAATTTTTAACAATTTATATGAGCAGGTGGATATATTGCAAAATGTTTATGTAATGCCTCAATTGTTTACGTGTTAACTGCTTTGCTGTCAGAGAATTTCGAAGAAAGCAGCATAAATTAAAAAATTTTTAAGCACTGAAATTAGTTAACTTTATTTACTGGGTCTATTAAAAATAAAACATACACAGACTTTTGTTCAACTTTGTTTCTAATAAGGAATGCAAAAAGTAATTACTAGATTTTCTTAGTTCGAGCACTTGCAAGAGTTTACAATATCAACTGGTATTAAAGAACTTCTGGTGCTCCTTTTTGCCACATTTTGGCGACTCATCGCTCTTTCCTCAAAGACTTCCACCAACTGACGAAGAATATCAGAAACTGACACGTTCTTCGTATTGAGAAATCAAATTACAGCATGCACTTCCTGCTTAGACCATTGCTCTAGTCGATCTTCCATCTTTAACTAGTTCTTATCAGCAAATGGTAGTGTTGTGAACGGATATAACATTACCATTTGAAACAATATAAATATTGTGCTATAGTTACATACTGTCTAACTTCAAAATTACAGAATATAAATTCTTCGTAAACTTATTTTTGAGACGCCCCTCGTATTAAAGAAAAAATTATTATAAAATAAATCCAAATAAAAAACTTTAAGGAGAGGGTCAAAGAAAATCAGAAAGGAAAATATTGGAAGATGTCCAGTATCTGAATTTCGCTATGATTAAGCAATGCTGCTTAAGGCTGCATCTCTAATAACGCCTTTCCCCCTATTTATGCATCTATTTGACTTGCGCGCTAAACGAATTTTCCAGCAATTCTAAGTTGCAGCGAGGAACAGCTTGCGAGAAGCTCTCTCAACTTGTTGAGATTTCGCGGTTCGATAATAGATTTCCACAGTTATAGAATGCGATATTTTTTCTTTAACTGCGTAAGTTAAGCGAAATTTCAGTATAGAAATACCGACAAATATTAAAATAAATAAATAAATGAACAAAATTTGAAGTAAGATTGAAGTAAGAGGTGCTGCAGCTCTGTAGTTCCAAGGAACTAGCCGCAACTGGTCACAATCCCAAATGGGGTTAAGTAGAAAAATGCTGGAATCTTGAAAAATCTGATATCATTTACTTTTGATAGGTTCTTCAATAATTGTAATAGAAATAGATAAGAAAGTAATCTTCATTAAAATTTATTAAATAACTGCGTCTAACCGAATTTTTATTGATATGCCATTAAATATTACACAATTATATTCGTTTATTTTCTTTGCGAAAGACGTTTCTTTGTGTTGTGAAAAACTATTTCCAGAATAAAATGACAGCTCTTAATTTCTTCTGTCGGAAAGGAGATAGCCATTATTAAAAGTATAAGAATGTTTGATGCATGAAATTTCATTTGTAGTGTGCACAATTCAAGAAGTTCCGTTGAAAGTAAAGAAAAGCAAAAAATTCCCGAAATCTTTTTATTTCTTGGAACTAAGAAAAATTATAAATGACTTAAAAATGCTTGATCCACCAGCTATACACGGACTTGTGAAAAGCTGTAGTCACATAATTTAATTGACTCCCTGTCCACGGTGTTTAGGCCATACAAATGCTCTCTGTTTTCAAATTCATGGTATGCACAGTTTAAGAAGTTTTGTTAAAAGAGAAGAAAATCAAAACATTGTTGAATTTTTTTTATTTATTGGAACTAAGAAAGATTATAAATGTCTTAAAAAATGCGTAATCCACCAGCTATACACGGACTTGTGAAAACTGCAGTCACATCATTTAATTGACTCACTGTCCACGGCTGTTATGGCAAGCTCTTTTTTCTGAAACTTGTGGTATGCACAGTTTAAGAAGTTCTGTTAAAAGTGAAGAAACGCATCACATCGCCGAAATCTTTTTATTGTTTTGTACTAAGAAAGATTATAAATGACTTTTTAAAAAAATGCTTGATCTTCCAGTTTTAGCAGGTCTTCTGAAAAGATCAATCACATGATTTAATTGATTCACTGTCCACAGGCTATTAGGGCACAGAAACCCTCGTTTTTCTGAAACTTGTGTCATGCAAAATTTAAGAAGTTCTGTTAAAAGTGAAGGACCACAAAACATTACCGACATCTTTTTTATTTTTTGGTACTAAGAAGTATTGCAAACGGCTTTTAAAAAATGTTTAATCCACCTGCTTTAAGGTCTTCTGAAAAGCTGCAGTCACATTATTTAATTGGCTCCCTGTCTACGGCTTTTAGGGCATACAAACGTCTCTCCTCCCAAACTTGCCCAAACCCTGTAAGAACACCCTTCGAATAATCAATTTAGAGTTTATCCCTGAAAACTAAAAGCAAGGCGAAGAGCATGTCTTGTAAAAGTGGCTATAAGAAATGACCGTATTCCGTTTCTGTCACTTACGCGGAAACGTCTCTTCTTTACATTCACTAACCTCTCCTATTCAAAAAGTTTCTTTTTCAACCATTTTCTGCTCCTCCCCTCCTGACTTTCAAGAAAGAAAGAAAGATGTACCCAGGAGAGGGGTGGATGAGGAAAAGCGGCAGACGACTATGGCGTCACCACTGTTCGTGTTCGATAATCGATGATCGTAAAAAGGACTGTTCCAAAGATTCGATTTCAAACAGTTGCTCCCAATGTCGCAGATTTACTTTTTCTCGAGATCTTTGCTTTTCTTGAGTGTTCCTTTGGGGACTTTTTCAGCATCAGAGGGTCTTAAAAATTTTCTTTATTCCTTTCTGAGGATGTTATGAGTGAGGATTTTGCTTCCGTTGAAATGTGATAAGGAAACATAATTTTGGCGTTATAAATACTCCCATTAAATATACACTGTAAAAAGAAAAGAACACGTTTTCATCTAGCATTTAATTATAATTTTTCATATTTTCAGAACCAGTTTTGATAATACTATTAACTCTGAACATTGTAGATTCATATTTTTAAAAGAGTTACTTTTATTTAGAAATTCTTTGAGGAAATTACATCAGTCTTGGTTTTATTTAAGTAAATAAAAATTCTCTTAAATGCTTTTTAAGGGCGAAAAAAACCCGTAAATGTTATTTCCACAGAAATGTTATAAAGAAGTTATTTTTATATACTAGTCATTCCGCAACCAGAAGGTAAAACTGCAAATGTTGTGTACAAGGAAGTATTTAACATTTTCTAATGCCGTATAAAGTTTAATTATAACCAAATTCATGTCAAATAAATGTTTATGGTAAGCTATTTTGCCATCTCTGAGTATAGAAGTTTTAGTTTTTATCTCAAACCATAAAAAGTGTCTTGATTTGTTAATTAATTATCTAAAAATATTGCGATATGCCACTGCTGGAAAAATGTCTCTTAAAAGGTTTAATTTAATTCAATAAGATGATATATTCAAAATTATATCTTTATAAATTTTACTATCTGCCAAATAGAAAAAAATATAATTTTTTATTCATCTTCCTTGGTCAGCGTTGGTGAAACAGCGACGGGGAATGCTAGAAATATTATAAAAATGAAAAAGAAACGTTTTCATTCATGAATTTTTCATTTATGTTGGGATCACCTTTTCACGTGAATTTGATTTGACCATAAAGTTTTTAGAATACGAGCGCTATGGGATGAAATATCTCTACGGTCGGCTATTTGAATCAAGGATATAAGCCTTAAAATACTTTGTAAGTTGATATGTAACCTAATGAAAATTTATAGAAACTTTTTAATTCGATTTCCGTCATGAAAAAACCCAATTTTTTTTAGTTTTTATGCCCATCGTCTAGAAAATCTCTGTGAAGTACCATTGTTTTGTGTTTAAGATAATCAATCTAGTGTTGAAGTTTCATGCAGGAATGAAAATTTTCTCCGATTAAAATTAATTGGAAGGACGAGTATTTTTCTTTGAAAAATTACAATCCTCTTCAGGCTTTAAATTCTTAGAAAGGCAACTTGCTTTTGTTCTTTTCTGATCAGCTCTAATATGCGCTTAGTTTAAAAATATTCTTATTCCCATCTTTTTCTTCTTTTTGGATTATGACAGTGAGAAAGAAAGTTCTTGAATAATATAAATTGAGAAGCATTTTCAAAGACAAGTCTTCTGAACGTCAATTTTTTAAGCTTCTTAAGCTTTTTGAAAATATTAAAAAAAATCTCAGCATGATTATTAGTAAGATTATATAAAATTATTGTTATGATTGACAGTATTAATATGAAAATTTTTTATTGCATTAAAGACAATTAATTCGAGAAAAGATCAATTAGCTCATTTTTAAATAATGAGGCAATGCGTAATAATTAACATATCAAGCACGCCACCTATCTCAATTTTTTGAAATTTCAAAGAGGAAGATTCAAATAAATTTTTCGCAACCAATGACGAATATTTCTAAATTATTTTCACGTCTGCTGGGAATATATGGTCTCATGTTCATAGTTGATCTTAAAAAATTTAGAGATGAGGCATGCTCCTTTTTTTTTATGGATTTAAGGATCTTTCAGCTCCTGACCCAACGAACATCTTTACATTATTTGGGTTGTTTAATTATAACTTTCCTATTTCTATAGGCATTTTACCTTCAGAAAATTATCAAAACAAAGCTTGTTAAGCGACGATATAAGAAATAATGAAATGTCATAATTTCTATAATTTTATTTAAAAAGTAAATTTTGGCACCTGTTTGGTTATGATTCAAGACCAATTTTTTCCATTGCTGCGCCAACATGATCGAATCGACACAAAATGTAGATTAGCCGCAACCAAAAAACCCAGAAATCAAATTACTTTGCCATTCGAGTATTGACTGTATTTATTCAGATTCACGTGAGAAACCAATGGATGAAACCTAATAAGCCGTATTGTGCGATGAAAATTTCCCAATAAGTAATTAAAAGAAGGACTTACTGTATGAAAATATTCATCTGAAATTTATAAAATTCAGGCATTTCAACAGAATTTGTCGCACAGATAATGCAGTGTTATAGATAGAATACAGCAATATACAACAAAGTAACTGAACTTAAGCGAAAAGATGACTGAAGCAGATTTAAGGCAGGATCCGGCCTGGGCACTTCATCAAGGGTCACCCCTCACAAGGATTAAATTTTTTCTGTTAGGATCTGACAAATGTCTAAAATTTGACCCCTCGTGACCCGAAAAACCCCAGATGGAAGGAGAAGAGAGAACCTTTTCTAAGAAATTAACTTTAACACAACAAACAAAAATTACCTTTAACACAACAAACATAAACAACTTCAACACATTTTACAGAAAAAAATAGCAGAAGAAAGAAAAAGACAAAAAAAACTTATTTTGCTCCCGAAAATAGGAAGAAGTTTCATCCGGAAGGACGCCAAGTCAGAAAAACCGGCCAATGGGGCGCTAACAAAGAATTATACATTTGCTGTGGAAAACGCGAGTGATCCTAACGCGAATGTTATAGATAGAATATGCAGGTATGGGTTCAGAATTGTCGAAAATTCTGTGAGTAAGATACATATGGTTAGTCCGTAGTATAGTTAGTTTCGTACTGAATACGGTGGTGTTGCGTGATGTGAGATGGCGGCCAAGTAGCTTTTCAGCTTGAAACGGTACGTGGAAATACTAACTGTACTTCTTGTACTGAATTAGTTTTGTACTGACTGTGGCGATGGAATGAATTAAAAAGTAAAGTGTATTTTTAGTGTTCATGCTCTAAAACAACATTCAATAAAAATTAGAGTAAAATTTTATTCTGAATTTCTGTGAAAAATTTATGTTGATCATTCGAATTTTAAAAGTAAAAGAATTTTATGGAACCAAAACTGTATTTATTCTTTTACTTTGTCCTACATTGTAAATTAAATCTTTCTGCACCGTGAATTAATTGTTTTAATTAGCAAAACAGAACAGAACGCCGTTTCTTACCCCAGTACCCGTGACCAGACCGGTCACTGAACGGTTTGATGGGCAAGACAAGGGAATTTTATTTAAGACGGAAAACAATACAAAAAAGACAGAAAACAAAAGATATTTACACTATATACAGCACAGAAATTTACACTATTATTTCGTATTAGTGTTCTTTTTATTTAGATATTGTTTTTACTTTCTTTATTTGGGGGGCGGGAGGGGAATGTCTGGTCATTTGGGGCTTGTTGGATGAACTGGCTGGAAAGTTGAAGAATAGGGAGGTCGGAAGAGATCTCTGTAATCGCTGATGGATTTTACTGTCCTACGAATTTTTTGCCTGGAGAGGGAGTTATTGGCGACTCTTTTCAGCCATAATTGTCAAGACACAGCATTAAATGGTAACATTGCTTTGGATAATAATAGATTCTCAAGTTCATTGATAATTTTTTATTGTATACGGAACAGATGCGGAAGAGATTTTCTATTTCTGATTAGAAAATATACTAAATTTATGTAGATAAAAAATTATGTGACTTAGCAATAATGCGTATCATGAGTGAGAAATATAGTGTTATTATCAGTGTTTGGCTACAAAGCCGAATGGAGTTAATTCATGTTCACGTGATATGCATCAATCAAAACAAGGGTACAAGACAAATGCGTCGTGTCAATCTAATTTTGGAAACTATTGCTCATTTTGCATCAGTAAAAAACGTGTGACGTCACAGTTAATCGTAAGAGAATGAGCTGCAATACCGTATGACACCTGGACTTACGTTTTCACACGAATAAGGCGTATTATTTGCGATGCATATTCTGATTTAATCGATAAATTTCAATTCAGTGGTTTTGAGGGCCATCGCTTAAGATAATTGAGATGCAGCTCACTCGTGATAAAGGCTTTGAAAAACGTGCACAACTTTATGCTGCTAAGGCTTACTCAAGACAAGCTGATAAAGCTATGGTGGATTTCGAAAATTATTATATGAATGTATTACGTTAAAAAACTTCACAATATGGTAAGCCACTTTTTGGAAAAACTGCATATTCCCCAAAAGTCAAATTGGTTTATATTAACGCATTTTACCCACTCAATTAAAATTTTTATCATATCGTCGTTTAACAAGTAACACCACCTATCTCAATTTTTTGAAATTTCAAAGAGGAAGGAAAAACTGAATTTTTCTTAACCAATAACGAATTTTTTTGATTTTTTTTTCAATCTGGTAGGACCACGCGGTCTCATATTCTTATTACATGTTTAAAAAATTCAGAAACATTCGTTATCGATTGCAAAAAATAATTTTTTTCTGCCTCTTTGAAATTTCAAAAAATTGAGAAAGGTGGTGTTGCTTGTTAAGAGACCATATCTTAAAACAAAATTTTAATAATTCAAGAAAAAAATGTCTTCATATACAAAGTACTGAATTCGAATTTACCCAGATCGGCACGAAGTTATAGTACGCTTTTGAAGTAGCAGTATTTCGCCAAAACAAGAATTAAAAATCTAGACCGCAAGGGAATCGCCTTAATGTTTTGATCATTTGTCCTTGTCTTGGTTTATCGAAGAGAGCTCCATCAAAGTATCGATAAAGATATCACACTCCACAAACCTTAAGCCGATTGAATATTTCACGAAAGATTGAGAACGCAGGCGGATATTCGAATATATTTCCAAGATTTAAAGTAGAGTCGTACTGATTCTACCGGAAAATGGCATAACATTTTTTTGGATCGACTTTAAAAGCATTTTTATCTCAAATAAAACATAAGAAAGGCGCAGTTCGGGTCCGAGTCGTTTTTCGTGAAAACGTCGGGATAAAATCATGAAACAATATTTCGTATTAATATGCAATTTAGTTACCAATCTCTTTAATACAATATTTACACAGAGTAGCATAATGGTTACAGAATAGATAAACCACAAGCTACTACAGACCCTTGCTACATGCTATAAATTATTGTGATTTATCCATTCTGTAATCATTATACTACTTTGTGTAAATATTGTATTAAAGAGATTGATAACTAAATTACATATTAATACGAAATATTGTTTTATGATTTTATCCCGACGTTTTCACGAAAAATCTGCGGCTTGGACCCCAACTGCGACTTTCTTATATTATATCTTATATTTCTTATATAATTTATTTAGAGTAGCTTTTCATGGCGCCATCTGTTGACAGTATATAGAACTACATTTCGCGTATGCGCAGTAAAACATTATTTATTACAAATGCTCATATTTCCCGAAATATTCAAAGTTTTGTATTCAAATTTTAACATAATGTTTATTTTACGTATTGTCAAGTATTCTGTAAATTTCATAGAATTCGAAAGAAAACTTTGCATGTTATAATAAAAAAACATGCGGAGTTTGAAATTTTTAATTTAATACCGATTTTTACTTATATTCTGATAAATATTTTTATTTTCTCACTTTGAGCCCTAGTAATACTCCTCAAGCTCTTTAAAATGACACCAGAACCTAGAACCAGAACAACCTCCTAGCTAAACGCGCTTCCACGCTACACTTATTTATATCCTTACATAAAGCTAATTCATAACAATCACGTGCATGTGTCTACACTGGCACGATGACGTCACAGGCAAAAAATACTATGCGACAAACTCTTACAGATGTGATCTATCCGTTGTGGGGTCAACCATTCTTTTCGCATTATTAGTCTCGTAGTTATTGGCGATTCAAATCTGACGGTATTTTGCAACACAAGAAAGTTCAACCGACTATCACTGTAACGAGCAGAAAGACGTTTTCACGTCAATAACAATACAGAATTTTGGATGTTTAAACAAAACAAGTTTCTTTGATGCTATGTATTAGAATAATTAATTAAATGTATTATGCGGTTTAATTTAATTTGGAAATAACAGTGGTTGCTATGCTTTTATAGTACATGTTAACTTTAAAATTCGCAAGCCGCCATTGTGCACATTATCTAGTTAGTTTGTAGATTACTCTGATTTGTGCCATTATAGCGCGGAATTATCTACAAATTTCCTAGATAATGTGAATAAGTATTCTTTTCATTCTATTTGGTTCATTGATTGATTTTATCAAATTTATCCTTCAGATATCGAACAAGAAATAAATAACATTATATTTCTAAATTTGTCAGTCTTTTTACTTAAACTCTGCTAATTACTACATCAAATAAATCAGTAAATAAATATTATTACGTTTCAGAAATTGTCAGACTATTTTATTTGCAATCTGCTGATTATTATATGAAATTATTTACAACTTCATGGAATGAAGGTGTTTTCATTTGGTATTACTTAAATTGTTTGCAGGGGTATTAATTAAAAGCTTACGAAAGCGTTTTTGTTCTTTGAGCAAAGGTCTGATTTTCACCTTAACGCATGCCGAGCGAGTAATGTGCAGATTAACTAGGGAATGTGAGAAATGAAAAATTTACTATAATTTCACAAATCTTAGATAATCTGTATAATATCTGATTTTCATATTTTTATCGACAATATATGTAATATGTTTTATAGATAGATCGAAAGGTTGAAAAATGTGTAGACAAATATCAGAAAACCGCCCCATGGTTGCTTTATTTATACATTAATGAGCAAAATCGCACTGATGATAATTTTTTTTATATAATTGTTTCTTAATTAAAAATTAAATCAGTTATAAGCAAAGTAATCTAAGTTGCGATGTAGATTTCAATTAATTTCATGTTTACAGAATTAATTTCTTATAATCAGAACCTCTCTGTACAGCATGCGAATGCCAAATGACTGTTCTCCACATTCTTATTGAATGTCGGCAATTTAATCATCAACGCATCCGCTGTTTTCATTCATCCTCTATCACTCTTAAAGACATCCTTCACAAATATCCTCATCCACAACTTTTTTCTTTTTTAAGAATGATTGGTTTTTACTCTTTGATATAAAAATTTTTACCTTGTTTTTAGGTCATTTTTACCTTGTTGCAAGCTTTTATAGACTTCATATATTGACACTTCATACCGAATGACACTCCATTTAACTAAACTCATATACTAAGATTTTATCCTAGACCATATGTTTGGCGCAGCATAATCAAAAATGGTTTTTGCGCCAGTAAACTCCACCAAACCAAACCAATCTTATAATCAGAATATACTTTGAAATGATTCAAGACATTTTGGAGACAACAGACTCTAATGAGGAACGCATTCCAGCTGTAAGACAAGGAATAAAAGTATATATATGAGGGTTGTTTTTTTCAATATCCGACCGATCATAAAATAAAAGAGAAGAGTTGAGAACAAAATGAATTTATTACCAAAAGTTATGTTCAAACATGGTAATCGACATAATCGCCGTGAAGATTCAGGCATTTATGATTTCGATGGACCAGGTTCCCGATCCCCTCTTCGAAAAACGTTCCCGCCAATGATGTGAGATGGGCCTTAGCGTTGTTTTGAATCTTCTCATTTTTCTGGAAGCATTGGCCACCTACCCAGTTCTTCAATTCAGGGAACAGATGAAAATCACTCGTCGCTAAGTCGGGGCTATTCGCCAGGTGATCAGACACGTCCTATTTAAACTGCTCCAGAAGCTGCTGGGTTACAACAGCATTGTGAGGGCGGGCGTTGTCATGAATGAGGACATCTCCAGAAGTCAGAATGTCTCTTCGCAATGGTCATAAAGTCTGAAAAGAAACAGCTGCTTTGATCGTTTTTCAAAAACTGCTAGAAAATAGCGACTAACACTACTCAACTCGCACCAGGTGGGAGCATTAATTCTGCCAGAAATGTTTACATGACGACAGCTCAGCTCAAACTGCTAGCTGGTGTCGGCAGTAGTTGAGGTTATGGTTAGAGACATCGCAGTCGCCCACCACGCATTTTCACCTCCTACCACTTGTCTGCCTGTTTAGCGGCTCGATCGGAAGTTGATCACCTATGCTCAAATACATCGTTAAATTCGCATACTTACTAGGGTTGGGTGATACTGTATCAACTTGATACTTTGTATCAGGTACGCAAAAGTATCCGACACACCTAAATGATACAGACCAAAAGTATCAGGTACTCGGTAGCAGTTCTCGGACTCGAATGATAACGATAAATAATCGCTTCCGTCGCGATCCTTTTCGGTCAGCTGATACGAAGAATCAACATAATACATTTTGTATCATATGATACTTGTATTATGTTGTATATATGATACTTGTATTATGTTGTATATCAGATTGATACAGATCCGGGTTGTGGATTGCTTTGCGCTTCGCGTTTTCGGTAGATGATGAAGTGCATGTGGCCTTGGTTTTGAAGTCATGACGGGTGGAGGGGGGAAGGGAGAGAAATAAATAGTTAATGGTATCGGAAGGCGGGATTCCCGAGCTGGGAGTGGTATGTGTGGGATTGATATGTAATGCATTAATTTTGTGGAAACGATACGATAGGATTTCAGCATCATACACGCGTGTAGGGACATCTCGATCGAGAATGATCCCCGAAGTAGGTAGGTACTTCCTTATTAAAGAACGATTAAAATAGTGGCGAGAAGAGAGGTACAATTTTCTGTATTAAAAAAACTAGTCAGAAAACATTTTTGAATGATTGTGACGTCCGTTCCATGAGAACTCATTTTTCCCATAGTGGTATTGATCTTAAATGACAGAAAACCAAGATTATCTTCTGACAAAGTAAAAAAATTAGTTTTTTTAAAACTATAATTAAATTTTTTTATTTCTCTCTTTAACTCTTTTGTTGTTGTACCTTGTACGTTCTCAATGTTATACTTTTGTTAATATACCTACTTCCCTCTTTCCTTAATGAAAGAGAAATTTCACGTTTTTCTTTTTAATTTGTTCATATTAAACTCTATATATTAATAGACGCTTAACTTTAAAAATTATTATCTCCATCGCTTCCAAAATTGCTCGTTAATTTTAGCTTTAGTTGCTAATTTTAAATTTGTACATTATTTCTTAAAGCATTTTTAAAAAGTAAAGACTTTTCTTAAACTTAAAAGACTGATAGCAACAGTTTCATTTTCATTTTGTTTTTAAGTATTTCATCGTATACTTATATTTTAAAATATAAATATTTTCTATTTAATTATATTTTTTAAATCGCTGTATTCTGAAAATTCTATTCATGTTCAGCATTTAATTTTTATGTTCAATTTATTTTACTAATAATAATTCTATTGATTGAGTTACCTATTTGTTCTGAATAAAGAAATGCTTAAAGTAAAATATATTTATTTAACCATAGAAAATCCCATCAATCTCATATACTTAATAAATATTGCAAGAAAAGGTAAAAAAATGCGTTAGAAATAATGTTATTCCAGGTAATGATATGAAATATTATATATAGGTAGTTTTAAAAAAAACTCACACATAACACATGCTAGCATTGCCAAGGCAGAAATCTCGTATAACTACCCGATTGCCTACCCAGTTCCGTACCGACAGGAAGGGATAGGTTATCGGCTGTATCAGATACAAAAGTATCAAGTAAAAGTATCAGGTACAAGCGCGTATCAGTATCAACTTGTACCTGATACAGCAAAACCTGGTATCAACCCAACTCTAATACTTACTACTATTATTTATAAGCAATTTCGAAGGAATTAGTATATTATGACTAAATTTTCTTATTAACTGTGTGTTTAACAGATTGTATCCATCTTCTTAGTAGTATTGTGTCGTTATTAATTAATCTGAAAGTAATTTGAAGTATATCTATATGCTTTAAAGTATGCCACAAACAGAGGCTTAATTCATCTTGTAGAATGTAAGAAAATTTTTAAAAATATTGAGACCTGATAATAGGAGATTAAACTACTGAAACCACATTTGGAGTTGTCAAAAGATATCTTAAAGAAAATATATATAAACCGATGTCGAATAGTGAGCACTATCCTTCTTAAACTCATCTTGGAAGTTAGTTTTTGTTCAGGGTGGGAACAGTTGCAAATTCGAAAAGTAGAACACATAGCATATTTATAGTAGAAATTACGGATATGATGCGCAAATGCACAATAACCTTCAAAAATGTAATATCAATTGTCACATTAGTTTGAATTGATGTCGAAAATCGATTACATTAGGAACATTTGAATTATCCTAATTTCGCACCTATTTTGCAAAATGAAGCAGAAACACAAGCTGAATACATTAATTTGCAGATTAAATTATAGAAACCATATTTGGTGTTGATAAAGAAATCTCAAAGAAATCGATGTCGCATAAGCATTATTCGTCTGAAACTCATCTTGGAAGTTTATTTTTAAGTGTAGGAGCGGCTGCAAAATTAAAAAATCATAACGTATAGCCTGTTTACAGCAAAAATTGCGTACCGGGCATACATGACCTTTAAAAATGTAATGCAGTCTGTCATATTAATTCGAATTGATTGTGGCATTTTGAACAGAAGTCTGTTTTCATTAATTAACTTTTGGATTATGAGTAGAAAGAGCGTAAGTGTAAGCATAAGTTAGGAATAGCAGCGATGAATCATCCAAGGGATGAGAGGTGACTGATGATTACAACACCTGCATATTGATGAAGAAATGTTTGCTGTGGCTGACCCAAATTGTAGAATTTCGAACAAAGAAAATGATGCAAACTCCATCGTTAATAATGAACAACTTGCACCGCATTTTCATGTCTTGAATACATTAAAACTTAGTTTGCTTTAATACAGGAACATGCTGCGAGCCAACACTACAATTGATTATGTGAAATCTGTGAAATTGTCTCATAATGTGACATCCATTCATGTTCACATGATGCATGTTAATTATGCAGCGCCAATTTAATTTTGAAATCCGTTGCAAACGTTGGAGGAGGAAACAATATACAATTAGCTATTAAATGAAGGGAGTTTTTAAGTCTATCACGTGACTTCACGTGAATTATCTTTATTGTACTTTGAGAAGTTTCGCATCATTACTCTAAAGGAAATTGATTAATTTTCTGCAATTATTGCTCTAACTAAACTTTATTTGAATCATTTGCAGAAAAACTATCTTTGGTAAATCAGGAAATGCGCCAGGAAGATAAAGTACAAATTCATTTAAAATATGGCATAAAATAATCGGTTCACAAATACTTAAATATAAAATCCAATACATATGGGTAAGTAGGTTCTCATTTAAGGAAACACATTAACAGCTTTCGCTCTGCATAATCACAGTTACGGTTTCTGCTTTGCATAGTCACACAATTAATAACAACTCATTGAAAAAATTGAGTTAAAACTTTCCGCCAGTACCTTTTAACTTGTAACTGTGCTTTGAAAAAGTTGCAGCACCTGCTAATAGCTCATGGTATTTTTTGAGAAATTTCTTAGCAGTCGGAGTTGTGCCATAATATTGACACGTTCAGAACTTTATTTTAGCTACAAATTTGGCAAGAAATTACCAAACATCGTTATGTTTGTCGTCAAATGCTCGGAAAATTCCATTTGATGATAATTCAGGGCTCCTTAAAATCTGAGATAAGATTATCTATAGACACAACGTTCAAAGTAGAAAAAATAGAACTGACAATGAATTACCTCTTTGTAGATAATGATTTCAAAGAAACAACTAACATTTAAAATTCCAAAATAAATAAAGAGTAAGGAATATCTAATATAAAAAAGCCTATGAGTATTTTTTTACTCTACTCTTTTATCCCTTTGCATGACCTTCGGTTAATGATCTTGGTGTCTAGCCCAGGGGTGGGGACCTTTCTGCACTTAAAGACCTCTTTAAACTTTAGTAGTTGGGCAAAAGGCCGCACGAGTAGAATCTTAAAGGCTATTGTTCTGTAATTATTATTATATTTCAATGCAAATTGTAAATAACTGGTAAGACCACAGGTTCCCCACCCCTGGTATAGACCAGTGATCGGCAAACCGCGGCTCGCGAGCCGCATGTGGCTCTTTAGTCACTTAAGTGTGGCTCTGCCACGAATCGATTTCGACTACGCACGATTATTATAATATCTGGTTTTATTTACTGTTAGTAGCTAGTTTAAACCGACTCCTAAAAACATAGTTCCTGAAAAGAAATTTGGCTCTCTAAAGAAATCTCAATCGTTGTATTGCTGATCTTTGCCTCTTTTGTTTAATGAGTTTGCCGACCACTGGTCTAGACTATCGCCACCACTGTAAAATAAAAAAAGTGCTTGATATATTGAGTGAACTGTAAGGCCAGGTGAAAATTTCTATACTAAACCTGTGGAAACGTCGTTAAACGAAGTTCATATCAAGTTGAATGTATGATTCGGAATTAATTCTGTAGATCAAATGTTCTTACCAGTTTCATCGTGATTATGTTTTTCCAAAACATGGGCGGCGAACCATTCGAGCCGAATCTTCGGTTCGACGACGTAGAACCGATAATCGCAAACGAATTCGTGTCTCCAGTTCTATCAGGCCATACAAAAGTTCAAACTCTGAGATCTATGGACAACATTCTCAACATTACAATTTGTAAGCCATCGTGTCCCTATTTGACTATCCTATGCTAAATATAGGGGCTATAAAAGGTCTTTCAGTTTCACTATTAGGATTTAAACTAGTGCGAACTTTCATGGATTTTTATAAATATTTTAGTGAACGTTGCTGTTCTTTTCGCTGAGCTATGCCTAGAATGAAAAGCGACTGTTGGAATGTCTTTTCAAGTTACTAGCTGTTAGTTATCAAATGTGTAGAATGCAATTATGTCCTACGTCTATGAATTATTGATATTATCACTGCTTATTTCAGAATGTTGTGGCAGTGTTTGTTTATGATTCATTTGCTTACTTGGATTTTATTGAAGTGTCATAAACATATAATTACAAGTCTATGTCATCTGGTGTGTCTTTTTCACGTAATTTTTGACATTCTCATCTTTATTTAGCATCATGTATTATGGAAATTATTATCACAAGATCTATGCAAGATCTTGGAGAACAATATGTACAGATATTTTATAACAATATTAAGCTGTGATAAACTGCTTGATTTCTATCGCAATTACGAATTCGTATGAAGCCGTTAACGTTAAAAATTTTTATTCCACTTTTTCAGATGGCAATAATGCTTTCCTATTCTCTTACTAAGTTGCACCATTAAGCGGAGAAAAAAGATTAAAGAATCTCCATTCCATTGAAATTTCTACATCGATTATCTCTTCTGAGAGTTTAAACGGAATCATCATTTATTTGGAATATTAAATAAGTTTAAAAGAACAATTTTCTTCACTTACTATTTTTTTATTTCCATTATGTTCTTTATAAATAATAAATGATCCTCTTGTCAAATCCACTCTAAACTATGCATCAATAGCTCATAGTCTTACATCTGATGATCATGCAGCTGACATCAATGGTTTTTTAAACGAGATTTATTTGTAATAAAAAAAATAAACTATTCTTTTGCAATATATTGCGATATTTTGGAATTGTTTGGTTTTTAATGTGTTTATTTTGAATGCAAATACATTTAATTCGTTTTCCTATTTCATCGTTCACAAAATTTGAAGTTAGTGTATTGAATTTCAATACTTTCGCTCTCTAAGGTTTGCTGAAATCAAAAGTATTTCGGAACTAAATGAAAAAAAGATAATTAAGTTTTTATTTTTCTTCAGACAAAAATACCAATAAAAGAATCAATGCGAGAAAAAGGAAATAACTTCAGTTATTTGTATTTTCAAAATTATGATTTTAGGTTCTTATAAATTGTTTCATGAAATCTGCGTGAATTATTTATGAATATTTAACTCAAATTACATCGTATTATGTTTTAATATGAAATTTAAGCAGTAATTATTACAGTTTAAACAAAATTGCACTTGGAAAATTTAACACTTGATAAAGATTAGAGCTAATTTTGCTGTTGTAGAACATCACTTTATTTCGTGATATTATTAATTAATTTAGCTTGCAGTACGGAATACACCTACAGAATAAATTAAAAAAATTTTTCATGAAAAAGTGATTTTAGTTTATTGATTTCTTAGAAAGAATGGTGTTTTCCACAATCTAATAATCAAATTATGGATTTCAATAAGGAACTTAATATTTAACTTGCCAGAACTATCAAACAACCATTATCAAACTTTCAAGTTCGTTTTATTATGTTTAAATTATCATGTCGTCATTTTATAATAACGTTTTCATATTAACTATAAACAAGGAATGGGTATGCGCGTTTTTTCTTTTGACGTAGACTTACGTCTCTCCGTAGTGGTCTAATGGTGTGTTGGGAAAGGAAAAAATTATGACGCCTTTCGCGCTAAAGTTAAACGCTTATAGCTACGCAACCAAATAACATAGTGAGGTGGTTTTAGTTTCATTTAACAGAGAAAGGTAGACATTAAAAATTTCAAAAAGAATGATAGAATTTGGAATTACGGTGTAGTTACAGTCGAGCTGCAAAGTTGGTGAAAATCACGAAAAATGTTGATGACGTCAAAGGGATCGATGCGCGCGCACTCAGACTAAGTCAATTAATACATCGATCGCGCGAAATATTACTCAAGAATTTTTGAATTACGTGAATTGTTGAAATACGTTGTCAAGAATTGTTGAATTTCGTGCTAAAGTTAAACGCTTATATCTCCACAATTAAATAACATAGAGAGTTGGTCTTGCTTTCATTTAACAGAGAAAGATAGACATTGAATATTGCAAAAATAATTTTAGAATTTGTAATTACGGTTTAGTCACAGTCGAGGTTCAAAGTTGGCGAAAATCACGAAGAATTTTACATAGGTAGAGTGACATAGTCACTATAGACTATAGCGTTAATAGTCATATAGAGCTACTTTAGTCACAGTTGAGTAAGGTAAGTAACTCTACGCCCCTCAATCCCAGTGAACTATTACAGAGACAGCCTCCCGTCGATTTTTTTTAAAGATGGTATAGTCTAATCACATGAAATCTGCCATTTGACTAATTAAAAATACATATAAGTTAGTTTAAACAGGTGCTTAAGAAATATCATAAAAACCAAAGCTTCGAGGTGATGAACGTGCTCCAATCTCTAACATAAGAAACAGAATCATTCAAACATAGAAAAAATTTGGTGAAAATGCCTTTGTAGATGCTTAGTTTCTTAAAAAATATCAATGCATTCTTAACACGGATAAAATTATTAACTAAATTATAAGTAAGTAAAACAATAGAATAATATTTACTAACGTGAAAGAAATTGAATGTACAATTTTATAACCTGTGTTTTTGTAAACACGAAAGTTATAATCGTGTGATATTCTTTGTTGTTTAAAGTTTGTTCCATTTGAAGAATTTAACGATTAATCCTCTCTCTATAAAAAATCTGGTAGTGATTTTACGAAATGCCTTATAAAGGGATTATTTTGAAATCTACATCTAGTATGTGTCAATATGTATCATAGCTTCCAAAAATTTATCCTACTTTATTGTGATATTCTTGTAATTTGAAAATTCTATTTTGTTTCAAAACTATAAAGTAAAATTTGCAAATAATTATTCCGTAATAATATAAGAATTCCGTTTCTTATTCATAGATACCAATGCAATACATCTATGAATAGTAAATAAATGTCATAGTTATAGATTAAATTCCTTTCACTTTATTGCAAAGTTTTCTTAATTTAGCAGTTGTGACATGGGTTGGAACTCTCCTAGTATCATTGGATAAAAGAAATAATATTTAGAAAAAAAACAGATACAATTTTTGAAATTACAATAAAAATGGTTATTTATGCTGCATTTGATTTCTTTGGAAGTATTTTTTTATTTTTCCGTTACTCTTAAAATTCCTATTTTCTTTTGTGTGTTTAACTGAGTTACATTCAAGTTTTGTCTTAACGAAATTGATGGGAGTTATTTTGCAAAAGATCTCGTCATTCTTAAACCTCCGACTGCGTAATTTGTTAAAATTACTATTTAGATACAACGTTTGCAAACGTGTTCAAATATCGTTGATCCCAGCGAGTTGTTATTTATACGCAAAAAATTATTAGTATAATATGATCAAATGCTATAAAAGTACTAAGTAAATACATTAACCTGTGAAAATCGGGCATGCATCAGAAAATAGACTTGCTTCCAACTCGCGGGATGCGCAGTCAGAGGGTTAATTACGAGACGACACCTGAGGCCGTCACCTACGTCTCTATACAGTAAAACTTCGATT
>BGPR01001267.1:3041-31182 GCA_013235015.1 Araneus ventricosus | reverse complement strand
TATTAGAATCGGGTTTCGAACTAAAGAGCTTCTGGTTTTGAAAGCCACTTTCTGCTGTTCGATCACTGTGACTCAGTGAATTCTGAGGGACTCAGAATTAAATTGATAACTCACAGTCTGCTATCTAAGAATAAACAACAAGATTTTCAAAAAGTTTACACGCTTAGTTAACTTGCTCAATTTATATATGTGAAGGTATCAACGTTGTTCAATTTACTTAACCTGAAAAGTATCAGGACTTTACAAGAAAATGTTCATTCTCGTGTTATTCTTTAATGTTATGTTTATCATGTGTTTGGAATGCAAGACATTCTCGCTTTTCTACGGGGGATTTGGCATCCAAAATGGCCCAGAAATCTCAAATGCCTTTTTTTATCGCTTCAAATATTGTAACAAATGTTCAGAAATAACTTTTTGAAACATTTCAGGAAGATTTAAGCATGTCATTTACAGTTGCAAGAATTTTTACGCATTTTTCAACCACAATTTGATAGAAACAATGTTGCTGCTATATATACAAACTCTTATTCCTAAATTCAATAAAATAAGCCAAGATACGAAGATTTAGAAAACAGAAAAATGACCCAGAACTGTTTCATCGCCCGTTTGTTTTACTAACATCATTTATTTTTACAATACATAAATTTTAGTTTCGATATTATCTTGTCTCGTAAAAGTCTATTCAGGAATGAAGTCCCAAATTTCAATAGTTGCTGCATTAGAAATAGGTTTAGAATCAAAAGTGGTTAAATTTTCAGCGCAATTGAAATCCCATAGTAACTTTGAATGTGTTTCTCAGATTGTGAAAACTGCTTTATATCCTAACGATACTTAAAAGTACCACTCAAATCACGTTTATATCTTCGTAATAAGACCATCTTTCCTGATAGTATTCACAAGGACATGTAGCATGTAGTTCCAACAGTTAACAGTTGCTGGAAGCTGAAAAGTCAGAGATTAAAATTTTTTAATTATTAATTTAATTAATTACGTTGTTTTATTTAATTAAAAAGTTTTTCACTCTTTCCTGAAGCTATTCTGCTGCAAGAAGTATCTAATGATGCAAAATTAAAATTCAAAAGTTGCTGGTAAATTAATTCGGTAAATAAAGGGTTAAAGAAAAATCATGAATTTATGTAGAAAAGGAAATAACTTCTAAAAAATGTGATTTTGTATGTTTTATAATGCAAGAAAGTACATGCAAAGCTATCGACATTTAAAAGAAAAATATAAATTCTTTTCGTATATGGTTAATGCCTTCCAGAATGTTATGCTAGTTTAATTTATTTATATTAACGTCCCGCTTTTAAGCAACACGAGGGCTATTTTCGGACGAACCTCGTCATTTTGAATCTGGTACCTCATCTCCGCACTTCCACACCACGCCAGCGTGAGGGCGTTTGGCACTACGTATGGTTTAGCGAGAAACAGGCCCCGTACTCAGTGGCGTAACTAGGGTGGGGCAAGTGCCCTGGGCGCCATTACCAGGGGGCGCCAAATCGAGGAATCGATCAGTTACACATAGGAGAAAATACCTTTTCTTTAAAAAAAAACTCTTATTTCCCAAGTTCTTAAGAATTAGAGTGGTTCCATTAAAGTATGGGAAAACGATGCAGTCCATTTTACAGACTGGGAACCAACTCAGGCTAGGTATCTCAAATCAAAACAGCAAATAGTTTTATATTACAAAGAATCCGATGACTGAACCCCATAAGGAGGAAGCTCGTTAAGGTCCTTTTCAAAGATTTGTGTCCTGGTAGGGGGAGAGGGGGTAATACTTGACCATCCTCAGATCGTTTTAGTTAAGGGGAGATAATATATCGATTAACTCCGTAGGGTCTAGAGGTTTCACACGGTATGTTTGAAGCTAAAATGTTATACTATATGGCTATAAGATTCTTCGGAAGTTCGTTACAAATAATTAGGATCAAGTTGCTATTCGTACTTTCAAAGAACAGAGCAAAGCATGGAAAGGAATATTTCCACTTGTTTGGCAAAGTATAAAGGGAATTCATTCCAAGTTGTCAATATTTATAGTTTCTAGGGATAAAAAGTAATGTATTTAATTTCTTCACTAGTATTCGTATTTGTGATGGTTTTTTCAGTGGATTAAGTTATTTGTATGCATTTTATCTTAAGTTTTAAGTGCGATATCAATTGAATGTAGCTTTGCTTTGTATTTTTCGAAAGTATCAAAATTTTCTCATAAGCAACTATTCGAATTTTTGAATTTAAACCATTTTCAAGTGTTTAAAGTAATATGTATGAAATTTTCCAGCAAATTCAGTAAAATTTCATCACAAAATACGAAACTAATAAAAACCCTTTTTTATGATATGTCCTTATGACGCCTATTAGATGAAAGAGACTCCCCGTTGTGCAGTCATCTCTACTAATACTAAAAGAGATTATGCATTGCTGTTGTCTTTTTGTCCGTTGGCGCATTGCAATGACAGGTCGTTTGGCTTTAAGTTACCAAATTTGGCGTAGATACATTTTGGAGGCTGAGAATTTGCCTCTCGAAGCGATTTTTTCGAAACTTTAATTAGAATTTTAATTAATAGTAAGCTAAATTCGGATGTGTTTCTTTTTTGTGGTAACTTCTGAAAATATTATCGCACAAAAATAAATTTTACTCTATCTAAAAATCCCAGAAATATTTTTAAATATAATTTGCAACAGTAGTTTTTGCTGCTGAAATTTTAGACCAGTCTATTTCATTGTTTCATTAAATCTTTAAATCATTTGTTTTAATTTTCTTGAAAAAGATCATTATTTCTCAGATAAATTTCTAATCAAAGATTTTCTTTATTCTTAAGCTATGAAGTCTATCTCCCTCAGTTTTATTTTAAGCACAAGGTTATTTTTTTTCGGGATTAGATTTATCATGAGGTGTTTATTAAGTGTATGAAGTACTTAGGAGATTTCCTTAATTTCTAAAGCTATAGATAACTATGTATTTCATGAGAAAATTTCCATTCTCCTTGTTCTAAGAGTTAAAACATCTGTAGTTATTATTTTATACTATTCATTTATGAGATTCAACTAATAATATAAAAATTTTTAATCACTTAATATATACAATTATTGTAATAACCATCAGAATAAAGAATCGTTATGTATATCAGATATATTTAAACGCCAAGGTTTTAACCTTTTCAGATATGTTAAAGAGTATGGGTGCATCAGTTTTCTTCCTGTACGTGTTACTGTGAAAATTGTTTGTCATTACGAAATTAATAAAATTAACTTGATGTGTGAAGCAGCTGGTTGCCGAAAGCGGCTCTATCATATTAGCTCAAAAATGTATTTTGCATTATTATTTTAGTTTAATTGGATGTCAATCTTAGCACTCCCTGGCATAAAGTGTCTGAGGTGGGGGCTATTTTTGTATTTGCCCTGGGCGCCACTTTGTGTGGGTTCGCCACTGCCCGTACTCGACAGATCTTCGGTGGGAGCGGGCATCGGGCCTGGAACCCTCCGGCCCCGAGGCCGAGCCCTTACCACTAGGCCACCGCGGCCCATTATTCTAATTTAAGGCGAAACTTTTTTAGTTTCTCATAAACCAGATATTGAAATGGAAAGTACTGCAATCGTCCAAAAAACCAACCTCGAGATTTTGATGAATCTCCACTTTTTGGACATCTCGGAGTCCGGAAAAAGCAGTTTTGGTGAATTATGTCTGCCTGTCTGTGAAAAAGACAACTCAAAGGCGAAACTAGCTAGTCTGTCTACCAGTATTCTAGTGCATGCAATATGATAACCTAACAGTTCAACAAACTACATGGATGAAATTCTGCATTGGGTTCATCACCAGAATAATAGACTGTATTTTATTTAGGACGAAATTCATCAATGAGTTGACTGCCAGTCGGTCTGTCTAATCTTGCGTATGTGAACGCGATAACCCGAAAACGCAACAAGCCAGAGTGATTCTGATCTGATTGTTAGGGACAGGAAGCGAGCTGACCAATGACCCTTGTTAGATTTATTCTATTTGGATCCAAAAAATGGCCATAATCCTTATATTAGTGACAGACAGCTTGACTTATAACTCTGGTTATAAAAGAGCTACTGGATGATAAGCTAAAAACTTCCTGTCCCTTTGCGTGGAATTCTAATAAATGATAGAGCGATCCATTTGCATCAGGAACGACGAAAGAATACGCTAAAAACACATTTATTAAGACGAGAACACTTTCAGAGCATATTTACAGTTACCACATTTCCGCTTTACAGAGTGGATGCTCGTCCTACTGCATCTACATCTTACAGATACAGTGTAAGCGACAGCTGCTTCGGCTCGACTTACACAGCACAGCCTCTGCTGCTCCTGCTTAAAGACACATAGTAAAGGCAAGCATATATACTCTGATAACAATCAGTAGATCTACATATCAGCTGCGGTTATCGTATATACAACGTCATGCAATTCCGATTAAATAGCTGTGAATTTAGATGTAAAGTGAAGTGATTAGCTCAAAGCAATGACGTAAAACCTTAAGGAAAGAATGCTTCGAATCTTATAGTAAAAAGTACGAGAGACGATATGAATTTAGAAATGAATGCAAGTTATGTCATAACTTAAATGCAGAATTTCCTAACAATGATCTTAACACCAGAATAGTAGATTTGCGTCTAATTTTAGAAGCAGTCAGTCAACAGGAAGAAATCCAAAATACATAACCGATTCCCTAGAGCGTACAACAAAGCTTAACACAAAACGATCAATATTGTGGATGTACGCAGGTAAATCGATGGAAGAACACTCACATTGGTTTGGTTTTAAGCTGGCCATTGACAGTGAGACCACTTCAAGCCAAATGGCATGATAGCGCTCCATACCGTTCCAGTTTTCAGCCAATCCATTTAAGTGGGCCATTCACGGACGCTCCATGCAAGCGGTCACTCCGATCCCCTAGGGCTATTGCGTCTACTCCTCCTCCCGCTTTCAAAACGATACCCTCACTCCCCCCCACCACGTGTCTACTTTTGTGAGAAAGTCCCGTTTCCCCTCCCCCAATGTCGCATTTCAGTTTTATGACCCGAGGCTCCAAATGGAGAATGAACGAAGATTTTTATCGGGTTTTCGCATTGAGGTCGGCTTTTGGAGCGGTGCTCTGCAAATTGGGTGGAGCCGTCTCTACGTGAATATCCGGCTTTATATGCATTAGCTTGAAATGTTTTCACACAATCCTTTGAAATCGCTACGCAGTGGCGGCTCGTGTTATGTAATCTTGGGGGTGCTGTAACGTTTAATCCTTCACTGCTCACGATGCATATTTGTACCACTTACATTTTGTGTCCTTTTCCCATTAACTTTGAGTACTTTTTAATAGATAAGTATCCTAATTATTATTAAATAATTAGTAATAAAAAAATTAAACTCGAAATTTGTTAAACTGAAATTTTGAAAACACTTGTATCGCGGAAAATTTCTCATATGTATTTCATCACCATATATAAGTACAAATTATCGAAAAAATCCTTTGGATTGCAAAAAAAATTCATTCAAATTTAATTGCTATAAAAACTTTTTCAATTAAATTTTTTATCATTAATTTTCCTTCATTTTCTTACTCATTTTCAAAGTTTTAACTCGCGAAAAAATTTTCAGCTGGGTAAAATGTTTGAAACTCTAGCTCAACTGATGCTGCCGAACTCGACAGCTGCCCTTCAGCTTAAGAACGTAGTAGGGAAAGGAAAGGAAAGCCTGTAACTACGCATGCGCGCAGACGAAATTCGGTGCTGGAACGATCCTCAGTTCTCTTTTACTTTAAGTTACTTTCTCCTTTGCACATCACCTTCGGGGAGTGAAAAATTAAATTATTTTCCTAGTGGCTTATTTGAAGATCGAAATCGTTTAATGTAAAATTATGTTAGATTGTTGATAGACTTAAATATGAAATGCGAAATAAAATAAATTAACACAATGGAAAAAGTTGAGGGTGCTGTAGTACCACAGTCCCTATGCACGAGTCGCCCCTGTCACTACGCATTATCGTGTCAAATTTCGCAAAATAATCAACAGTAAAACGTATTCATGTTCAAGAAATGCATTCAACGACAATGTATTCATGAAAAGAACACAATTAAAAAATATACATTTTGGGTGTCAAAACTTTTCATAAAAAATCATTTTTTGAAATGAGCTGTCACAAACGTTTAATATTTTTAAATGAATGTATTGACAAAGTGTTTGACAAGTCATATTTTTTGAAACATTCTCCAGGTATGCGCAACAACAACTTAAAATGTTTTCACACAATTCTTGGATATCGCTACGCATTATCGTGTCGGATGTCGCAAAATAACCAACGGTAAAACGTATTCATGCTCAAAAAATTAATTCAAGTTATTCAAGAAAAGAATACAGTTAAAAACACATTTTGGGTGACAAACCTTTGCAAAGGAAATAATTTTCAGCAATGAGCTGTTACAATGTTTTTCTATTTTAATGATTTACGAAAAAATGCTTGAACAAGCTAGATTATTTCAAACATTCTCCAGGTAGACTCAAAATCATCTCGAAATGATTTTAAACAATCCTTTGAATTCTTTATGCATTATCGCGTCGAATATCACAACATAACCATTAGTTAAATACATTCATGCTCAAGAAATATATCCAACGAATCCAAGAAAAAACACAGTTAAAAACATTTTGCTTGCTAAACCTTTTCAAAAGAAATAATTTTCGGCACACTGAGCTGTTACAATTTTTAAACGAACATCGATGAAACGTTTGAACAAACCAGATTATTTAAAACATTCTCCAGGTAGGTGCAACCATTCACAGCAAAACATTTTAAAACTCTCGCAAATTAACGCGTCAAAATCCATGAAATTATGCACGTAAATTAAAGTTTTCAAGCCTGTATCTCCGCTTTTAACCGTCTAGTAATTGATTGCTGCTGCAACAGAAACGGGGAAATCTGTATTTCAGTCATTCCAGAGTTCAACGCTAATTAACCTAACTGGCACCTGTGTTTATTTAAAGGATCGTTTCAAAGTGTTAAATGTCAGACAAGAAGTAACAACTTTCGACTAAATAACTGGGTTTATTAACATTTCGCTCTGATCAGAATTGATTTCTAGCAAGAGTTGTTGAAACGTAACTATGCGTTCCGTTCGAGAGCGTTCTTTATGAATGGGAAAATGAAACTGAAGAGAAAATTGAAAAGAATTGTTGCATTACTGTTGTTACTCTTTTAATTGTTAATTACTCATTTTAAGCAATAAATGAATATATAAATGCATCATTGTATTATTTTAGACACTCTTTTAAACTACTCATTTCAAGAAAACAAAGCAACTGAAACAAAATTCTGGCACGCATTTTTAACTGCTGGCATATATTTATTTTAATATTTAAAAAAATCAATGTATATTATATGCAATCAATATATATTTTAATATTATTATCTTTTTTTAAAATAATTATAACAATGTTTTTTATTTCTTTTGGTTATTATTATTATTATTATTTTTTTTACTATTAATTTTTCTTTGATTTTTTAAAATATTCCACCAGGAAAACTACCTCGAGTACGAGGATTAGAAGTTGCTGTAAAGTAACCAGGTTAAGGGTACCAGGGCGGCAAGATAAGAGGGGAAGACTTATTAAAAGTTTTTTTTCCTCGATTAAGGGTTAGCGGAGGACTTGCCACATGGACCTCGCAGTCATGAAACCTAATTTACAGACACTGCCCACCTCTGCGATGCATAGCGGCCAATCATTCAAGTAATGTTAATTTATGTTTAAGTCTATTTTTCATTATTAACGCAGCATTTTCTATCTTTGTTATAGTCCATTTACAACGCATCACCCATTATCTATATATTTTTATACCATTCCCTATACTTATAAATATTATTACGAATTCTGTAAATACAACGACTTGGCGAGGTTTTGGCGCCAAATTTGGCAACGTGGCAATATTTCTGGCTCTAAATTTGGCGTCAAAGTTCGGAGGCATATTTGGTGACTTGGCGTCACGAAAATTCTCCCTTTTTCTAGAAAGTTCGGCGGTCTCCCGAGAGTATATAAAACCTCTCTGCAATTGCGAAACAGTTCAGTTGTGTTCTGCTTTGATCGAGTGAGCGTAACCCGCGATCATCGGTGACGTGGATGCTCAATTTAAACGAGTGACTAAGCCATTTTGCGGTGTATTGTTTTGAGTTTTTACCGCGTTCTGTGCTGTGAGTTGATTTGAACTGCTGTAGTCTTTTAAAGATTGGATTGTTTTTGCTTTACCTACTGTAAATAAATTTCTATTTGTGCCGTCTTAATTAAAGTCCATTGAATCCAACGAACCCGTCCGAATCGTAACAATATATAGAGAAAGGGTGTTGCGCATAGGCACTCACAGAAAATGTACACATTCAATGTTTTTTCTCTCTCTTACTATTTTACTTCCTTCGTACTGCATCGCTTTTTCCTCTTTTTCTTACTATTTAAAGATTCATATAGATATTGAAAAAAAAACCTAATGAAGCACTGAAGGCGATGAGAATGTTCAACAATCCTGGAGACTCAAAAAAAAAAAAATGAATGAGCAATAGAGACTTCGCTGATAGACTGGCTCTTTTCTTGTTTTCTCCCATTGGACTGTTTATAAAGTGTGATGGAATTCGTCGAAACGAGAAGGCTATTTAAAAACCGACTCAAATTGCTTAGTAACTTCACTCCTTTCTTCTACTCGGAATCATTTCAATCCGGTAAGATCTATTGAAAAACTTACAATCCTAAAATTCAATATGGCACATTCAAAATTCATCAATATTGCACTAAGTTTATTAGGTAAATGAATTTCGTAATCCCACTTTCTTTTCAGTAATAGTAATGGCCGGAGGTCGAACATCGTCGAGTGTAAGCACTCTGTTACCTCCTTCCCAAATATCGATGATCTTATTTTATAAACCTTATGTTTATCTGCGTATTTTATATAGGGAGACAAACTAATGAAAACACTTATCAATGTTTGTGGTGTTGATGAATGGGTGCCGTATTAACGACCTGTAAGTGTTATCACCACTTTTATTTTATGCATATAGTGGAAATATTAGTATTCTGTCAGCAGACTCTTATGAAGTTGTGGTAACTGCATTCTTTTTATTGCAGCCCAGAGTGTCAGACCTCACAGACTTAGAAAAGGGTAAATTGTTGGCGCTTGTCTGGTTGGAGCATCGGTAATCACAATGGGTAATATTGTGGGCCTTTCTCGAACTATGGTATCGAAGGTCATGGCTGCATACACTTTGCAATGGAAAATAACTTAAATAAAGTATAATTTTTGACGACTCTTTCATGCTTAGAGAAAGAGATCCTCGAATGCTAATGTGGATTGTGAGCTACAAAGAGAAGACGACCGCAGCCAATGTGACCTCAAAACTCAAACAGCATCTGCATACTCCCATTCCAACAAAAATAGTTAGAAGGGAATTGTACAAGCAAAAAATGCATGGTAGAGTAGCTATTCCGAACTCGCTTCTGACAGATGTGAATCCAGAATGTCGTTTCAGGTGAAGCCACGACTATAAAGTTACAGTTTTAAAAATTTATTTAGTAAGCAGAATTACGCAATATAGCATACCTTTTATATATTATATTTAAAGAATATACGGCATATATTTTTATATTAAGTAAAATTACATGCTGTTCCAGCAATATGAATTAAAATTCAATGAATTACAATGCTTTCAAGAATAATTTAAATTTGCAATCAGTTTTCATTCGACTGTAAAATACTTGATTCTTTGTTATAATCTAAGGATTAATTGTAGAAACGGCAGATTATTGTCCTGCGTTCCAATACGTAGATCTTGGATCACGTGCTTTAAGAGACGTGGCTTGTAACATTATGTACTTTTTCCTTCTGTGAGATGCGCAATGGATTCTAAAATGAAATTGATACGGCGAATTTGACGTATGCTACGTGAACAGGAATTGATTCTATTCTCATTGAAGCGCACAGGAGCTAAGAGGAGGCCTAAAGCCATATTTTTTTCATTTTAGTTAATTTTTTATACATAACACTTTAGCGAAATTCCGTTTTCTCCAGGTTTTTACGTAAATGTAGGTCAGCTATGTATTAGACGAATGCTGTCTGCATATTCCACAATGAAATATTTAATTTCAGCACCCAGTTATTTTAAATTTTCAACTCATTTTCTTACACCTACAAAATATTAATCATAGAAAAATTTACGATGAGAATCCTGAATCTATTTATTTTTTTTCCTTTCGAAGTGTTTCAGCTCTAAGACGTTTTTCCCCTTTCTTCAAATTGCTTAGCATAAATCCTTTTTTCATTATTCCGGGAGATTTTTGTTTCAAGATAGAGAAAAATAAAATGAATGTTACACTATTTTCTGTGCTCTCTCGAAATGAAATGCGAAACTCATGCGTGGGTGTAAACAAATGGGCATTTCGGGCACGGAATACAAGGGGATGCATTTTTCACAATATAAAGTGTCTCTTAGCACTTTACCATGCAAATAGATTCCAGTTATCGAAATGAAGAAAGCGGAAAGAATCGCTTCTTAAAGACAGATAAATTCGAAATAAGTTTTTTAGATGATATGGTGTTTAAATAAAAGCGAGTAAATGTAAGTTTTATTTTTAGACATTTTAATTCGTTTCTAAACAGTTTCTTGATTCCAGATGAGAAGCTATATACAGAATTCTATTAACAGTGAAGCAATCACATAATATGCTAAGAAGAATTTTTAAAGCAAGAGATACTATTGAGCAGGGTATTGGCATCAAATCTTAATAAGCTGTTCTTACAACAAAGAGAAAGATAGAGTAGACATTTTTACTTTCTCGTATACGAAATATACAAAAAGAAATTGTCAAAAAGTTCGATTTCGAGATTTTGACGAATCTAGACTTCCCTGAGTTCGAAATTCTTTTTAGGAATCATGTCTGTCTGTCTGAAAACAATACAATTAAAATTCTCAAAGTACCAAACTGTATGACAAGATTTAAAACCATCTCGAAGTCACACGGGAAGCACACAGATGGCTGCCATGAAGAAACCTTCCCAGCAAGAGGACACCAAAAGAAACCGCAGACCGCCAAAAGGACAAAAATGTCGGGTCGGCAATCGGTTCTTTCACACCAAGGCCCTCCGTAGTGTTAGATTGCAATTATGCAATAACATCCTTTTCGGCTTTGCCAGTACTTTTTAAATAATTAATATTTTCGTCACCTAAGTTTCTTTGATATCTTGTAGAAATTTTTAACTTTTCAACGGATTTTTTAAAGTTTTATTAAATTTCTCAATAAATCATTTTGTTTTCTGTAATGGTTAACTTTAACTTTTTATACAATTTTTTTAATGGTTCGATGTTTAATAAGTTTTTAATCCTTTTTCTTACACCGAACTATATGTTCGCCATTTAAACGGCGGAAGCTTTTGCGTTTAATCAGGTCCGGCGTCCTCTGACTGGGAGAATTTTCTTTGTGTGAAGTATTTTCGCTTATCTGACACAGTGCAAGGAAGTAGTGCGTTTGCGGGGACCAGGATCTGGTGATTCTTTCTTTCAGCTCTCGCCCTTGCTGACGTACAGACGGTTTGAAGAGAAGAGTCACTATTTTCTGCATTTTAAAGCAACAAGTTTTTGAGATGAAGACAATATTCCATCTTCATATATTCTGAGATGAAGACAATATTCCATCTTCGTATATTCTGAGATGATGAATAACCGGGCGTGGATGAACTATTCAAGCAACAGCTTACTGCGAGTAAGTTTGCGGCCTATTTGCGTGAAATAAATGCCAAGAGACACATCAAATATTTCGTTAATAACACTTAGATGAGTTCGAAAGAATATAACTATATTTTGGCTATGTGTGAAGAAAGTGCTGAGATTGATTATAATTTTTTAACGAAATCTGACCAAAGATAATCTTGTACACTCAGCGAATACCGGCCTAAACTTTGTAATGGTTATATTTCTTTTTCGGGCAGTGATAAAACGATAGCCAGCTTATTCATTCTACTGATACTTTTCATGAGATGTCTCGCGAGTTACAGATTTTAAGCATTTAATGCATTAGAATATGTTCTTCCTTTTTTTAAAACTCTATATTTTGATAGAGTAAACTTTTATGAATGTATTTTTAATTTTTGATAGCGCTAAGGTGTCATTTTGAAAGTCTGCAGCAAAAATGTTTAAATGATTTAATGTATTAAATTTTGTATTATTGGATCTCTCTGCTTCGCCATGTGTGTCAGCAAATTCGTGTTTTTCTGTTATCATAATATATTGTATTGTTATTAGTAATCAAGAATAATTCGTTTTGTTAAAGTTGGCAAAAACAGTTTTTATAAATTTGGAAATAAAAATATATTAATCAGGAACTCAAATCTCTTGTCCTTTTTCTATTAGTCCAACAATGCAATGTAATTACTTTCAGGAATGTCTACCACTATTGGCCATGTTTCCGGACAGTAAAGAAAGGTGGGTAATAATTAATAGAGTAAAAATAATTGTACTAAATCCCACAGCTTTATTATTCTCTCTTAACTTGATTATCGAGTCAAAATATAATAGTACCGTAAAAGTGCATATTTCATATGGTACCATAACATACTACCAGTATCTTCCATATCTCTCTTCTTTGTTTCTATTAGTACATAACTTCCATACATCTTTCACGTAGTGTCAAACAGTAAAGTATAATTGAAGATCTACTTTCAACCACCCAACGGGCATAGGGTCATCAACCCAACCGGCTTCCTAGAATTTGTTGACATACGACAAATCTCCAATACAGCAGACTTACCTGCACTTTACGAAGAAAAAGAGAATTTATACAAAAGAAGCCAAAAGAATAACTTATGAAATGTAAAAGAAAAAAAATGTGAAACTGTTGATTTGTGCCTAATTATGAACGAAATCCATCTAAGGAAAGTCTGCTTGTCTGTTCGTATGTATGTGACCACAATAACTCAAAAACGCTACGAATTAGATGGATGAAATTTGACATACGGTCCTTATACCAGAATTGTAGATCTATATCAAATTCAGGACTAAATCCGTCTGTTAAAAGTGGAAACTTTCTTAAACACATGCTGGATTCTTTTCGCTTTGCTATAAATACACACACAAAACATTTATGTTTACAAAGGCTTTTCTAGTTGAATAAAAATATTAAATATATTTTTAGTTATTTTATTTAGTAGTCTGAGCCTTATTTTTAACATACAAGGGAGATATTTCGTATATATTTTGTTATTACGCCATTCACACCAGCTGGAGAATGCATTCAATACATTTGCATGAACGATATCGTGGTTAAAAATATAAAGAAATTCAAAACTTAAGAATATTTTGGAAAACAGAGGGGAAAACCTCCACTCTGATCAAATTGCCGTTATTGAATAGATAATTATTCAAATTTAAAAATGCATGGAATTCTTTTTCCTCAATATTTGTATCTGAATAGTTTCACACGGAAACTATCGCTGGAAAACTTCAAAATATCGAAATACAAAAAGGTGATAAACCATCAGCAAAAAATGGTAATTTTGGATACTTTTATCGAATGTTCATCGATTCCAATCCAGAACGTTTCTTTGTATAACATTTCGATAAAATTATTTTTGATCACATATATACGTATCATCCTCATATGCAAGTACATGAGAACATCTATGGGCGAACATTCTTAATTTTTAAAAAGTAAATAAAATTATGTCCAGATTTAAAGAATGTATATAACTAGATCAAAGCCCAGTTGATACATTTACTGACTTGGCTTAGAGCTATTGAAAACTTCAAATTCCGAGTATTTATTTAGAGAGCAAAATCCCTGTTCTATAACATGAAAGGAGGATTTGTTTGAACCACAAAACAATAGAAAGAAAATGATCTCTTAGTATTCAAATATATTTTTGGGAGTTCACGTGAAATTGGTCAGTATCAGAGACACTTTCATGGTCCATTATCTGTTTTATGTATTGATGTCTTTGAATTCAGTGAGATAAACAAGTTTGATGGTAAACTTGAAATGTAAATTTGAGATGGACAATTATTTCTTTTAAGCTGCTTTCATGATCACTCTTCCATAACTTCTTTTTAAATTCAACGCATAATATACATTTATATTATGCATTGAGGGGGTACTGAAGGTCTTACAGGGTGCTCACTGAAGTCTCTTACGCTTCCCGCCCCCATAATTTCAGAACGACTGCAGCTATAAACATAAAAGTACTTCCTACCGCCAGGAGAAAAATCCTGGACAGGGTTGCCGCAAGTAGACGAGTCGAAGAAAGGAGATAAACGGGAATAAAATCAACCGCAACATTTGGCGAACTAATGCTTTGTGGACATTAATGCTAAGAACAGCGTTTAAAACTTCATTCATTTGTTCGCGATTTCGAACATTGTTACATATGTTACATAAGGAAACGTGTTAGAAAAAAAATGAATTATCACAAGATAACTTTATTTTCTGTGTTCAAACTGTTCTCCGTCAGCTGTAATACATTTAGACCCTTGTTTCAATTTTACGTCGTAACTTTTTAGCATAGTAACTATTTAGGTGTAGAAGTGGCACAAGCATTAGTCATCGAAGGTTCTGAAATATTGGCGGAGCGGTTGCATACACGTGCTGTTTGATGCATCTCCACAGGAAAAAATACATTGGGGGTCATTTTGTCCGAAATATAACAAGCTTCTCCTTTCGTCCACGTTTTTTGGCGTCACAATTTCAGAAATCGCGAACAAATAAATATGCATTTTAAGTGTTTTATTCTTAGTAGCAATGTCCATGAGATGCCTTTTTGTATTAAATCTATTTTGCTCTACAACTGTGTAAGTGACTTTTCCCCCTATAACGTGCCGTTTCTGACATTACTGACATAGGAATGCTAATTCAACAGTTTTCCGCCAGGTGGCGCTATAAGCAGTCCCATGTCGTAGTGCATAGCCTTTTTACTATCTTAGACACCACTTTTATGACTGTAGCTGCAGTCGTTATGAAATTAAGAGTGTGCATGTGTGTAAGAGACTGTTTAAATAAAACAATTTAAGTTTGAAACGATATTAATGACGAGGTATAGAAGAGTTTTTGTTTCTTTTTTTTTGTAACAGATTTATGAATGTGTATTTCATGGAATGTGACTAGAAGTAAAAATGGAAACTAACTTCATACCAAATCTGAAACGTTGAACTATTTCCAAATTTTTTGAGTTTCAGAGAGATGTGCTTCATTGTGCTCCACACGGTAATTTTCCGAGAACTATTCTTTAGCTTAGATCCTTCCATTTTCTTTGAATCGTACTTTCGGCGACTGTCAAAAGCGTTTTCGTCGCCAAGTCATGGAATCTTTTTCATCTACTTTAATTATCTAAATATTTCTATTCAGACTTATATCTATAGTTCTCTGTAAGCCTTAGGCCCTTATTAAATTATTTACCTAAACTGTTGTTGAGAAGAAATGACACCTCTGAGCAATACTTTCGTATTTTTTCTCGTCTTAATCATATACTCTTTAAAAGTTCTGTTTAATTCTATAATAAATAATATAAGTAATGTTAATTTAAATTTCTTTTAAAGTTCTGTCATAATTCAGATGAGGAGCTGTATGTTTTTCATAATCAAGCGAGACTCCGTAAATTTTATAGGTAGTATATGGAGTTTATTTTGCTCTATAAGACAGTTATCAGACCAGTTCTGAGATATGGTTCACCCATATGTGGTAAAACATCACTGAAAACATTTTTAGGAAATCACAAGCCTTCCAAAACGAGCAATCAATTATTTGTTGGAATATAAGACGTTAAGATAAGAAAAAAAGGTATATTCTAACCTCTTGTCTGGAATATCTTAGCACAATAATGACTTAGGCTTGATTCATCTCTCTTTGTATTATTTTTTAAAATTAACTCTTTAGTAACAATAGTACACGGAAATTGCATTTACTATCGTTGCAACGAGCGTGTGTTTAAGTGCAAAAACTAAACAAAGTAAAAAGTAATGCTGTAAAATAGACTTAAATATTTTTTAAAGTTTATTGGAATTAGACAAAAAATTGAACTAAAATAAAATCTGTGTCATTAGAAAGCTAATTTTTTAAATTTTAAAGTAGCGTAAAATGGCTTTTGTGCAATAAAATACTGGAGTGCTGAACTTATTGAGGAAAAGGGTTACATTTCTATTCATTTTTAATTAAAATTCTGAAAAATATTTCTTAGTGAGCACCTACTACCCAAGAAGTAACTACCTGTCAAATTTCGTAGCTCTTGGTCCAATGGTCTTCCCTGTACAGCGTTCTCAATGACCATGCATGCCGCAATTTACAGATACATGCCAGCCTATTATTATCAAGTTAAAATATTTCCTATTTTGGTAAATTAAAATTTAAATTTCGTATTCTAAATCCTGATGTGAAAGTCCAAAAGATCTTATCTTAACGCGATACTCCAAAGCGTCATATATCGTTGGTGTTGTCACTTCACACGTCTCCATTAACAATACATTAATGCATAACATACTGTCTCTTAGAAGTTTGCTTTTATTATCTATAAATTAATTCAATCTTAACTGATTTAAGTATTACCATATATTTGAATCCGGTTCTGACGCCAGAGGAAAAAAAAACCAATTATATATAGAGAGAGTATAAATCGTAAAATGAAAAAGTATAAAATGTAAAATGAAAAATGCAATAAAAGCACAATAACTTTTATTCTGGGGATGAAGTTATTGTGAACTGCTAAATATTTTATTGTTTTTCGATCATGTATATATATATATATATATAAAATTGATTTAATTTAACATTTCTCAACTTACAAGAGTTACGAAAATTAATCTTAGTCCCAAGGACCCGGTAAATTGCGAGTAGACAAAAGACATAATAAAAATTTTAACTAATCCAGTAAAGCTTTGCAAAGAAAAATCTTATTGAACAGGAAATGACGTATCTAAAATGTGGGTCATTAAGCAAAAACCATCATGTTACCTCTTTAAGAGAAAGAACTAACTTCCACGCACGTTACGCTTTACGTTTTCTTATATATATATATATATATATATATATATATATATATATGATCAATTTATAAAACAGGTTTTTATATCGATAATTACAACGAAACACTCCGACTCTGCCTAAGCATCCCGGTTCTTATGAAACACCAACCGTCGAGAAAGAAATACCGGCACTTTGACCGACGCAAAATAGCCTCCATTACAATCGGCCCATGCGCCGACCCCTCCTTTTACGGGAGTACGACCAGTCATCGGAGATGGGCCTTAAGATACACACCACCATTACTGTATCTCAATGGAAAGCGAAACTCTGCTTAATTATATGGCAGGTTCTCATCCCCATATTTGTTGTGCCCCCTTAACCCAAGCAGCACATAATATTGTCTAATATCATAAAAATCGCAAAAGTAATATTATAAAATATTTCCCCCAATGTTGAAACAGTGTAAAACGTAAGACTTTTTCAATATTGTGCAATGTTTTTTTCATAATATTGAATAATGTCATATAATACAGTATAATATTATACCTTATTAAATAATATTGTACTATACTGAATAATATTACATAAGATTGAATAATATTATATAATATTGCATAAAATAGCAATATAATGAATATTTTTAAAATACATTTCAGAAGCAAGGAAAAATAAAGATCCCTTTATTCCTAAGTACTGAACTTCAAGATAGCAATTTGTTATCTTTTGAACACCCCCACTTTCATCGAGCTTTGAACCCGGGAGCGTTTGATTACCAAACAGGCATCTTACAACTGAACTAGCGAGTCTTTCAGCTAAAAGCCTAAATGATAATAATAAAATGTAGTTACAGAGTTCGGATCTCAACGAAATTTCCCGCACATTCCTATTTCATTATGAATAGTCTTTTTTAATTAAATTATCTTTTTTCGTTACAATTTCGAGTTAAAAATAAAATTTGAAGTCAAAGAGGAATCAAGTTTAGCTCTTATCTAAGGTTTACTAATTTAATAAATTAAGGCAATAAGGTTTAAAAGCAATTATAATAATATATTTGAAAGGTTTTAAAAATATGAGACTTTAAAGAGAGTTATTATATTTCCGAAATTATCCACCTTCTACTGGATTTGATTTAGTTTATGAACAATAAAATTTCAATTAAATGTAAAATGTGAAATAAAGTTTTCTGTAAAATAAACGTGGATAAGTTCATCGTAACTCTTTATAGATTGCCTAAATATTGAATAATTTTAAAATTTGTTTATTCCTCTTTCAATGTATTACGAGGCGCCTTTAACATTTATAATTACATTATTAAAAATCAAATTCAAGATTCGCAAAAGCATAAATCACATGCATATATACATAACATGCATATAACATTGAACAATATTATGAATAAAACATTATATGATATTATTAAATTCTTACGCTTTACACTGTTCCAATATTGGGAAAAATATTTTATATTATTTCTTCAAATTATAAGATTGTATGATATTATGACTATGTCACACAACGATAGATAATCCATATGCGAGAGTTGTTTTATGGTTAACTTCCTTTTCTGAATCCGGCTCGCTTTTTACTTGTAGTAGAACAAAATGATTGAATTAATTATGTAATATCAAATGAACATTTTGCAATATTTTTCGGACATATGATGCAACGTCGATACATGTAGTGATATAGTTTGATCATACTGCCATCTGTTGACGGTAAGAATAACTTCACCTTAAAAAGAAAATAAATATTGAACAACGTTGATAAACGTAGAAATTCAAATATTGTATTCATTGCATCGTATAATATATAATATTCAGTATCTCAAAGATAGTTGTTGCAGTGGAGTTTTTAAAAATAAAACCTCCAATCAAGTGATATTCTGAATTAAAATGAAGATATTTTTTATAAAATACACTGTTTTTATATTATTTATGAAAATTTATTATCTCGGAAATACTGATATCTACTATACAATACTTTGTTACGGTATTCGGTGTTCATAACATTGCATAACATTGTGCAAATATTATATAATATTTCTCTGCTACTGGGGAAGCGGGTAAGAATAAATTGATGACCTTAAAAGAGTTACCCGCCCTGCCTTGGTATCCGGGGGCTTCTGAATGGCAGCCTCTGCAATAGCTCGAGTACTGAGGCAGGGGTCCTAAAAGTCATCACCGACCACGGCCCGAAGGTACGCACTATCATTGGTGGAAGGTAATGCAATCCCCACTATTACTATACCCACCAGGGAAGCGAGAACCGCTTATTTATACGGCGGCTTCTCATTCGTGTTCTCGCGGTGCCCCGGTGGGAGAGTATAAATTGCTAAACAGAAAACTGGATCACTCAGCTGATAACTGAATGACAGCCGCCTCAGTAGCTTCGAGTACTGAGGCCGGAGTCCTAGTAGCCAATCACCATCAAGTACCTCCTTCAGGAGGGTCGGCCACGGCCCGACCCCTCCTGAAGGAGGTACGTACTATCACTGATGGAGGGACCCAAGCCCCACCATTGCTATACCCACAGGAGAAGCGAGTTCCTGCTTCTTATCCGACAGCAAATTATCCATGTACTCGCAGTGCCCCCGGGGGAGAGTATAAATTGATAAGCAAAACAGTGGAATCTAAAATATTCAGCAATACAATTCTCAAGGTCAGCCGTTTATGCTTATTTTTTTCAATTGAACAAATGATTGCAAGACTTTCACTGGTCACCTTTAAAATTTCAGATCTGATACTGGGAATACTTTCAGTACTGTTTGGAGAACACCCGTTGGGGGTCTAAGTTACCGAGAGTTGCCTTAAGATATCTATATCTTATTTTGTAGTCAAATTTGACTGAAACGCAAGACCAATCAACCAACTGGTCACATAACGCCAATCCTTTCATTGAACCAGCTTCGAAAACCGAGTAGCTAATTATTAGAGCAGAAGATGTCTTGAAAACGTTACAGAGATAGATTACGCGGCTACAACAGAAATAAAGCCATTTAAAAGACTGAAAGTTAAAATAATAACTTTAAATAGAAATAGAATTTAGACAAATGATTAAATAGATATTTGGAAACATTTTGAAACTTTTTCAGAATTGTTTCAATTGTTGAATCAGAGTTCATTCGGTATTAGATTGGTTGTTTCTATTAATAATTTAATAGCAATTATTATTAAAAATATAAGATCAAATTTGAGATTTAGTCTTAGATGTAAAAAACTATCGGGAATTTCTCTTAAATTTTATACGTCAAATACTTTTGAATTCGTTTGATTGTAAGAGTACCGAAATATTTTTACTTTTTAATCTTTTCATAACTTGCACAGAAAATGTTTGCTGCATATAATTCGCACATGAAAAATTATTCCAATTCATTCTTGAAATGGTGGATTATTTCCTTTAAGTATAAAAATGAAAAGGCTCTGGAGATGATGATTGCATACCATGCAAAGTACTGTGCAAATGTTTAACTTGAAAATTAAACTTAGATATTTCATTGTTTTCCTTGAAGTTTTAATCTAGGAACCGTAACTCGTAATCTTTTAAATGTATAGATGCAGAATTCACCATTGCTCTTTTTCTGAAAAAAGACATAACTTACTACAAAGCTTACATACATCACATATTCTTTTATTTTTGTTATTAAAACTTAAGATCAAGTTTTATATTTCAAAATATATTTTCTGTTTGTTGCTGAAATTTTAGTAAGAAAAAAAACTCAACAAAATAAATGTATTTAATGCATAGAAATGCCGGCAGAGTTCATGTGCCTCAAATTAGAATTCCTCAATATGAACATTTGACTCTAACTTTTTTTGATACTTTTGTATTGTGTTTTTCTAAACAAACGAAGTTTTCCAAAAATACAATTTCCGAATTTTCGACTGCTGCATTTTTAAATAGTTTGTAAACATCTTGATCTTGCTACCATAGATGAAATATGTAAAATGAATAGAAACTGCACTTTTAATATTGGTATTTACCGAATTAAAAAATAGCTGCAATTTTATTCGACACAAAGACGTTACATTTTCGTAATTATTCAACAAGAACACGAAATATTTATAATGGAATAAACAATGCATGGGATAATTCTAATGTGTATAACGCAATAAGCCATATTACTATTGTACATGAAACCTAAAAAATAATTAGTCTTTTTCATCGATTTTTTTTTATTTTTAATCATTTATTTTTTAAATAGTCTTTTTTTTCTCCTAGAAAAATTCTAGAAATTCAATTATCTAGATTTGAAGTTATTCTAAATATAATTAACATCTTAATGCCCACCGCAAATTGAAATAATTATGAAATTCATTTTATCAGATCTAAGACATTCATTTGAATGAATTTTTCTCTTTATCTATTCGAACAGAAAGGAATTCAATACCACTGTATCCAGGATAAATAGTAAGAAATAATAATTTAAAAAAGTTTCTAAAAATACGCCTTTTTAGTGTATTAAGAGGTTGAAAGATTTTTTTTATTTTAATGGAAATCTGCATAAAAGAGATTATGATTAATTTATGGTTTGCTTATTATGTTTATAGTTGAAAGATAATTAATTTACATAAAAGTTACGCCTCATGCTCTTAAATTAGTTCCAGTTCTTCTGAAGATTAAGCTTCAATGAGCTTATATGCATAAATAAAATTCATTGATTTTTGTTTGCGATGTTGCAGATGAAAATCTATAATTTAAACTAGATTTTCTTGAGATTTTACACGAATATACTAGACAGACTGAGACAAATAGGAGGATAGCTGTTTTGGAGGATAACTATTTTCACAAAACAATAAATAAGAAATTCTAAGATTGCATTTTTCCAAATATAATTGTTGCATCATAAGTAGTATATTTGAGCTCTTTTTTAGCTTAGAAAGCCTCTAAATGGCTATTAGTTCCCATTTGCATAATTGCGTTCAAATATGCCCTGTGTCAAACATCTGGAATAAGTAATTTGTTGTAAGTTATATGAGAGATAACTTTTAAAGTTGCTTGTATGAAAGAGGAAGCTGATACCCCCACTAAGCAAACGATTTTTTGGAGACTCAACGTTTGATTAAAAATCATGCTTTTATTCCGTGTTTAATTTAATCCTATTTGATTTTTTTGTTTAGATTACATTGGTATTTTTCTTTGCTTTGATTAAAAATCTCGCTTTTATTCCGTGTTTAATTTAATCCTATTTGATATTTTTTGTTTAGATTACATTGAATATTTTTCTTTGCTTTGATTAAAAATCGTGCTTTTATTCCGTGTTTAATTTAATCCTATTTGATTTTTTTGTTTAGATTACATTGGATATTTTTCTTTGCTTTGATTAAAATTTGCTTTTATTCCGTGTTTAATTTAATCCTATTTGTTTTTTTTGTTTAGATTACATTGAATATTTTTCTTTGCTTTGATTAAAAATCGTGCTTTTATTCCGTGTTTAATTTAATCCTATTTGATTTTTTTTGTTTAGATTACATTGGCTATTTTTCTTTGCTTCGATTAAAACTCGAGCTTTCATTCCGTGTTTAATTTAATCCTATTCGATTTTTTTTGTTTAGAATACATTGGCTATTTTTCCTTGCTTGATAATACATGGAAAATTGTTATTTTAAAGCATACAAAAGAAAATCCTTACAACTATCGATCAATGGATTATTTTTAAAATAGCCGATTCGAAATAAAAGTATATTAAATTCAAAGTTGAAGAAAAATACAGAAGTAGGATTCTTTTCTTAAGTCTAAATAATTAAAAAAGAGATAATTAATCAATGATAAATTAAGATATTTAAATGATAACACATGTATAAATATCTTTCGTTTCCAAAATTTATTTTTAATTTTGTACATTCAAGGAAATAGCCTCATTTATTGCTAATGTTTTTACACACTTTTATTTGACTTAACATATTTCATGACGGTAAAGATAGAATTTAATGCCCAATTTTTCACACACTTCATTATGTACTACAGTTATGCAATTTTGTACAGTTGAGTGTTTTCGTTGACAATACAATATATTCAGAACTTAGTTATTAGTTAATTAATTAGTTTAAATTAAATTTTCATTCCATATGAATAGCATCATCTGGTAGTGATTCTGAGAAAAAATTAATTTTAAGATTCCATAATATTTATAATAATGAGTCATTAAACATATTAAAGACCAAGAAGCAGAAAAGAATGAAAAAAGTTTTTAAAAACATGCTTTTATTAGTGTACTGAAAAGTATAAAATAAATATTTTATCAAAAATATGACATCAAAACATATAAAACGCTAAACGCTGAAAACAATGCTTTAAGCAATTAAACCACAATTATTTAAAGAAGATATGTTATAAATGGACTGAAATTCCTATTTACTTACATTATTTCTAAAAGCGCCTCAAGCTTTTATAAGTTTCTTTTGACGTCCATATTTTTGAAAAAAAAATCTTTCTACTTTTATGCACACTAATAAAAGAGTATTTTTAAAATCTTTTTTTAAAATTTTATTATTTCCCTACTGTAAATTCCTTTCTTTTCAAATAGATAAAAAAGAAAATTCATTCAAATGAACGTCTTAGAGCTGATGAAAGAGATTTCATATTTCAAGTTGCTGTGGACATTAATATTTTAACGATCCGTTGAATAACTTTATATCTCGAAAATTGAATTTCTACAAGCATTTATGAGCAAAAAAGACAATTTTTCAAATTGCAATTACTATCATGAAAAAAAATTGCATTCTCATTATTGATTTTTTTAGACCATTTATACTTTCGAGAAATGGTAAAATACATTTAGATTTCACAACAACTTAATTTTTAAGTTGTAAACATCTATCTTCTGATTATAAAAACATCCAACATATTTCTGAATATCAAAACACTAATACGTCAGAACTATTGATTCATACTAAAAATAGAACTAATAAACGAAGTTCAAATATTAACTGTTTTGCTCCATCCACAATTCTATTTCAGAATGAGACACTATACCATTCTCATAGTTTTCCCATGACATTCAGTTTCGAGGCACGTGCGTAAAGCTTACTCGCGGATCGATGTACGAGGAGCCACATCGTGTCTGTAGTTTACTGGAAGCAAAAAGTAAGATAATCTGTTGGTCACAAAAGATCTCAATTATTGAGATCCCCTTTGCCGGTTAGAAGGATCTCATCAATTGCTGATGATTAATCCTCATCTCCAGAGACAGAATCACAGCAAATTAGAAAGGAAAGACAAAAATGGATGACAGGGTGGGAGGAGGCCATAGAAAGGAGAGAGTTCGAAATAAGAAGTAGTAATAAGGGAAGGCACATCGCGATCGTTTTACCCATATTCTTTCTCTTTCACTTTATACAGAAGCAAAAGCCCTCATTCTATAGCTTATTACTGATTTTCTTATGATATATAGTGGCGGTTCCTAACCTTTATTTCCGCATGTACCTCCGATTGGTCCTTTTATTTTTGAGTCCCCCCTACGTTCAGACCGCCCTCCATCTTTTCGAAAAGAATTTTTACTTTCTCGTATACGAAGTATAGAAAGAGAAAGTACTGTAATCGTCAAAAAATTTGAACTCGAGATTTTGACGAATCTCCACGTTTTAGATCTCCCTGGTCCGAAAAACACAATTTTGGAATTATGTCTGTCTACCTGTGAACACGATAACTCGAAAACTATTAGAGCTAGAAAGATGAAATTTTGTGGTGATCTTGACCTATAATTTATAGATTTCTATCAAATTTTGGACAAAATCCGTCAAAGGGATGTCTGTCTATCCACGTTCATGTGAACATATAATTCAAAAACTTGAATATCTAGATTGATAAAATTTGGTACACAGTTTTATCATCAGGAATGCAGACCCGTATAAAAATTTGGGTCAATTCCGTCAAAGGGTTGACTGTCTGTCGGTCTGTATAATCGCATACTTCTGAAGACCATATCTTCTAAAAGAAATGACTTAGATAAATGAAATTTCGTATGTAGTCTTGAAACCCTAAATGAGATTTGCCTCCAATTTTCGTTTAAACGGGTTAGAAAAAAGGCTTTCGAATTGCAAATTTGGTTTTCTTTATCTTGCTCAACTCTATTGTGTAATCACGCCAGCTTTTAATTCTACTTCACCATACTCCGTTCTGTCTGGGCTCACTGCCAAATTCTGCTCGATTGATCACTTTCTCGTATACCAAGAGAAAGTATTGTAATCGACAAAAAATTGGAACTCCAGATTTTGACAAATCTCCACGTTTTAGACCTCTCTAAATCCGAAAAACACAATTTTGGAATTATGTCTGTCTGTGTGTCTGTATGTCTGTGAACACGATAACTCGAAAACTATTAGAGATATAGGGATGAGATTTGGTATGTGGTCTTTACACACATTTTGTAGGTTTATATCAAATTATGGACAAAATCCGTCAACGGCAAGTCCGTCTGACTATCTGTCCGCAGTGATGTGAACACTATAACTCAAAAACTTGAATAGCTAGATGGATAAAATTTGGTACACAGTTTTATTTTCATGAATGTAGGTCCGTATGAAAGTTTGGACCAAATCCATCGAATGGTTGATGGTCTGTCGGACTGTATAATAGCATACTTGTAAAAATTATGTCTCCTTAAAAATTATTATCTTTCTTATAATTATTTATCACCCTTTGGCTTAGATAAATCAAAATTGGTATGGCGGTTGCTACCGTTAATTATAGATCTGTGCCCAAATTTCGTTCCAATCGGTTAAAGAAAAGGAGTTCAAATTGCATATTCAATTTTTTTAATCCGATTTTCCATGCGAATGCTTACTGGTAGCAATCTCTGTGCACGCGGAAGACTTACGTCACTTTGTCCTTGAGCCGGCAAGAGTGGAAAATCGGTACGCATCTCTTTGAATTTGATTCTTACCTAAATATTTCACAATCACTATTATCTTCAATGAAAAACCTTCTTATAGTCATTGCATTTTGGGTTACAGTAGGTTCGAGTTTTTTTTATCCACGTGGGGGAGGGGAAACAACACCTTTTTTGGGAAGTATACGAGAAAGTTTAGGGGAGATCACTCGCGCTGGTTTTAATCTGTCTTTCGTTTTCATTCCGGTGAATCATAGTCAGTCATAAAGAAATATTTTCTTGAAAAGAGTTGCATATTTAATTTACGGTCAGTTTTTTTTGTAATTGGTAGTGAATTTTTTTCTGTAATGAATTTTGCATTATTTTCACTCGGACAAAACGAAAGTAATTGTTATTAGCAAAACGAAATTTAGTGCCAATTCATTCATCAGTTCTGTTTTTCATGCTTTTTTATTTTTTAAGCACTCTGGCAACGTGTATGAGATTTTCTAACACAACTTTTTCCTCCAACTGTGCTAGAGACTCTTGATGCCTTTTAATGCCTTTTAGCATTTTTCCCCCCACATGTGTTAGGGAGTATACGAGAAAGTTTAGGGGAGATCACTCCCGCTTGTTTATCAATAATTTTAAGGGCTTTTATTAACCGTAAAATGCCTAATTTTTTAAAAAACTGATTTAAAAATGTTTTTTGACATTCATTTCTTAACTAGAACATGGGGAAAATACTTTAAAAATTCTTATTTTGTTTTAAGTATGGTTTGCGGCTATAAAACAGTTCGTTACCAATCAGCAACACTGGGCTTTAGTTGCGGAAATATAGAAGTTTCTTTCCTTGATAAAATTCTATAATATTAACTACAGATGAATTTTAAAAACTAATAATAAGGATAAGGAATTTCTTTCAACATTCTAGAAAAAATATGGTATTCTCAAGTGTACAAGTAAAACAAAAAGATGCAGCCGCAAGTGTAAAACATCAGTTTTTTACAATTCTTTTCATCAACATTCAGATTGCTATCTATATGCTGTAAATTGATTTAATAACATTTTCAGTATGTATCTTATTGGCAACAACAAGCATAAGATCGTCAGTCTTGTTCACAATATTTTGGAAGACAAAAATTGGGTATGTTGCTTAAAGACAACACAGGGCATTAAAGCTTAACATATATAACAGTTTTGGTTTTTATTTTTGCTTTTGCATTTTATTTCATTTTCTTATAATTATATTAATCTCACGCCCTGACAAATGAAAATTGCATTGAAATAATTGTGCATTCATTTTTGATGAAAGCTAAAAGTTACCCATAGTGATTATCAACGTTTCAAATGGAAAACAATTTCAGTTTAATTCTGGAGCTTGTTTCATGAAGCTGAGTTTTATACTTTTTTTGACTTTTTGTCATTCCTTTCCACAGAAAATCTTGTTCCCTTTTGAACTAAAAATGGCGTGTGGTTTCTGATGAGTGAGCCATTTTAGTTCATTTTCATTTTGAATAATTTCTTAACAAATTGTTCTAAGTATTGGTAAACTTTTGGTTTTTCTATAGTTCTTGTTGTATTTTAAAAAAATTTCTGTTGAAGCAATTACTTTTTGCTGCTGCGTTTGCACGCAATAACGTCTATTCTTTTCATTATTTTTCATTTTATCTGAGTTTTATAAAGTTAGGTTCGATTGAAGTCAGATGTATGGCCCAGGAGAGTTCTACTTCAACATAGAAAAAAGTAAAAGTCATTTCAGAAAAAAGTGAAGAAAATTAAATTGGTCATCAGTTTGTTTCGCTTATTTTGCCCGAATGCATTTTCAACAAAGGGATTTTTTTTTATGTGTGTGTGTTGGGGACAATTCGCTTAGGCATAATGAATGGGACAAAACGTTAACTTCAAACTTAGTCTTCAGAACGTTTTACTGAAAAGCGACCATGCGGCTTGAAATTGTAGAACAGCATTTTTAGAATAGGAATTTTTTTGCTCCGCCAATTCGGACAGATAAAAAAGTACTTGTATGCATTTTCTGGAAAAAATTGAAATTTTCAGAAAATAAGGCAGATATCGTTCTGAAATTTTAACCATATATACCCTATTGAATAATGCGTATCTACGTGAAATTTCAAAAATTTTACTCTAAATGTAAAAAAAAATTAAAAATACTTTTCCAAAATTTATTTTTTAAAAAATTTACTCCTGCACTAATTAAATTATCTTAACTTTCGACAACTCATTTTACACAGTAGTCCTAGGGGATTGAAGCGACCGGTTATGTGCTTTGCATGGAGCCTCCATGAATGACCCACATAAATGGATGAGCTGAAAACTGGAAA
>BGPR01001266.1:220251-282880 GCA_013235015.1 Araneus ventricosus | reverse complement strand
AATTTAAGGAACGTTTAATAATCTGTGTTTGGCGTGGTCGTAAAACTCCAAACTCAATTCAGAACAAAAATATAGGGTTACGGATACTTTCTGAGAAAGCAGCTTCCATACTTCCCGCCTAGCGGCACCATGATTCTTTTGAACCAACAGGGGAGCATTTTGCTTCTCATTTGGTGAATGTGAAACGCTACGCATGCGGTTAAACAAACAAACTCCTTTTCGGATATACGACTCGATAGAATTATCGAATCTATCTTTGAATGTTAACCTCAAAGCTGGATTATACATTCAGGGCAATTTTTTAAAACTTAAATCTATAAATTAACATTTCTTAAAGTGGTATGATATACTTATTTGAAAAAAATTCTACTGAAAATTGAATTTTGTCTTATTATTCCAGTATATTCCATAATGGAGCAGCCGAAAGCTGCTAGTTACTCATCAGTCTATAAGCTAATTCGTGACTAACACACTATATTGTCATTAAAGTTTTTTTCCAGTTATATTAAATTGGCTATTGGGCTACGTCATAAACTAGTCATACTAACAGCGTCATCGCCTTTAAGGTATCCGAACACTTTCGGAGCACTTTTTTTTAAAATTGTGAAATAGAAACACCAAAATATGTTTTTAGATTCGAATTTAATAAAGATTAATATTAGAGTATGATTTTGAGTATAAATTATTATAAATTTACAAAAATCTTGAATTTCTGCTGCTTTTTAGAGGAAATTCCCAAAAACTTCAAACATGCTAGAATTCAAACTTTTGTAATAATTCAAATAAAACTAATACTAAAATAAACTACTTACTATGGACTAGTGCTTGTACTAGAATCAACATTCTTTGTATAAATAAAAACTTTAGAGCTAATCGAACAATCATTATAAGATTTTCAGCAAATTTTTCATGTCATTTTTCAGATAAAAGACCATAATTAAAAAAAATATTGTTACAATATACATTATTCTTGTACATTCACTATAGATACATTTGAAGAGGGTGTTCACAAAATTTCAGAACAATCGAATGATAATATCTTGAGTTACCATGTTTGAAGTTTGAAAATTATGCATAACATCTAGTTTTGAGAAAAATCAAATTTTAGTTTCGCCATGCGCTTAAATTAAGTATCTAAACTTAAAAAAAATTCCAAAAAATATACTAACATCATAGTAACTTGAAAAAATGTAGTTTAGAAGGATTTTTGACAGGATTCTGCCCTTTAAATGACAACTTCCGGTTAATTCAACGCACACTTCCGGTTTTCGGTTTGTTATAAAACAATTAATATCTCATCTTCTATTTAACGTACCGACAAAAGTAAATATGTTTTAGAAAGGCAAATTAATGAACTAACCTAATCATCAAAAATTAAAAAATGGGAATTTTGGTCGAAAATCGACTTTTCAACGTGTTCGGATACCTTAACTCGATAACAGTAAAAACACAGTTTTTAAAAAGCTACTTTATCTTTCAGTAGGCCAAATTTCTTAATTCCAAAGGAGATACGAAATTTCCTGCTTTTCAAACAAATTAAATAATGACATATGACATTTACTTCTAGTTTTACTAACAGAAAGTTAAGTGAATATTGTTGTGGGGATTCTGCTGACGGAAAAAAAAAAAATCAGAGCTTCTCATACCCTTTCCCTCCTCGCCCAGTTCACTCGATAACACTCTTCCAAAAATGAATATCTTCTTTAAAAGAAATCTAGCCTTCTTTCAAGAGGAAGCAAATAATCAATCAATCAGATGTATTTCTGTCGACGCAACACAAACCGAAACCAAAACCCATAAACAGTCAATGAGATTGTCACTTTACGTGGAAATGAAGAAGAAAAAAAGAAAAATTAAAAAGAGAATCTTTTTCTCGTTCAGTGGGCTCCTTGCCAACCAGAGTTGCTTCGCCGGGAAGCCCATAGCCAGTCTAAGTTAAAAGAAGAAAGGGTTGCATTTTCTCTCCAGAATTTCATCACCGTGAACGAATTTTGAGGCGACAGAGTACTTTGAAGCTCAGACCTGCTTCTCTCTTACTTGTCGATTCATTTTCTGTCTTCTTTTCAATTTTTTTATTACTTTTTTTGCATTTTCGTAGATCACGGAGCTCTGAGAGTGAAAAAGAAATAGAATAAGATTAAAAATGAAAATACAAGTTTTAAAAAAATCAGGGAGTGCTGCAGTTCTGCGGTGAAAGGTACGGGAATAAAGCAAATCACAAAGTTGTAGAATATCATCTGCTTTGTGCCAAAAGACACCTTACACACATTAATATTAAGAATGGGGTGCAGAAAAAAAAAGCGGATTTGTTTAGTTGCCATTTCTAAAGCTGTGGCGTCACGAATAGACTGCATGCCTCTCAAAAGTCACGTTTGGCGAATCCTGAGCGAATTTGGTGCTCAGAACTACTGGCAGGATATGCCAAGAGAGCTTACTCGTGGTGCAGCATTATCATGCATCCCTTCTCGATAACGGTGAAAGATACAAAAGAATAAAATATGGAGAGATTAATCGAAACTTTTAATGAAACTCAGTGATCTAAACTAAGTGAAGCAAAAGCAATTCTAGTACAGTCAGGGGACGATGTTTAGAAACCGAACACTTAAGAATAATTTTACTTGCGATTATAAAATACACATTCGTTTAAATATAAGTGTTTCATTTACTTCATCTTACTTTACACAAAATCAAATATATTTGAGGAATTTCGAAAAACTAAATTATAATTTTGAATAAACAAAAACAAAAATAACTTATTTTTTGCAATATTGCTTTCATCGCACAAAATCGTAATTAAATAATACATACATTATATATATTACAGAATAAAAAATATAATATAAATTTCTGGAACAACATAATAATCAATATTTGCTATATTAATGATAAATAATTGGCTAATTGCTAATTTTATGTTTTTAACAGAATACATGTAATAACAAAACTTATATTAAATACCTTTGAACAGAATATTTCCGCACTTTTTAGGACATTATGTTCCACTCTAGTTTAGAGTGTTTCTCTCTAAATGGTTAAGTTCTTAATTCATCATTTCATTCAATGGCAAAAATAATGTGGAAATAGCTTTTGGTTTAAGAACTATTATTATAATTATTTGCAGGAAAACCAAGCATTCAGATTTTAAATCACGACAATAGCTGTCACTGAAGTGCTGAGAGAAAATTCGAACATTTTCATCATTAACGAGATCTTTTCTTTTTCATCTACAAATTTAAATTTTCCGAATATCAAGATATTTTGAAAATGTTCTTGCCTTTCGAATTTGTCGACAACAGCACAACCAGTCATTGAATTAACTTTCAAATCTTTCAGTAAAACTGTTACATTGGCTCCGAAAAGAGTTTACGAACCAGAAGAAAACAAAAACTCTTTAAGAATCAACCTACACAACACTAAATCAAACGAGATATATTCATAATAAAACTAAATTTCCCGCTTTTTAGTTTGGAATATGAGGAAAAAACAAGCAAAAACCCATTGACTCCAGACTAGACATAAATAATCCCAAAAGATCGTATTATTTATTTTGATTCAACGAAAAATCTTATTAGACATTAAAAAATGGGCAAATATTATCGACGAAAGGCGAATCGATGATTTGGAATTGCTGTGAAGTAAACGAAATGCGGAGAACCAGAAATTATTTTTATTAAAAATACAATTCATGTAGAGGAATTAATAAGCAATAGAAAAGCAGTCTTGTGATGTAAAATGATGAAGATACAATAACGAACCATTAATCCTGTATTTTTACCGCTTCTTACAGATGGAATAAATTTGTTTCTTTTATTCAAAAGGAAAAAGTACAGAGGAAAGATTCGGAATCTGACACAATATGACGTAATGCGCGGAAAGATGCTCTGCGCATCGCGTTTGTGGACCCTGCCTGTTCTCTCTCCCTTTTGGTTGGGTTAATAGGGGTTGTACTGTAATTTCAATTTTTAACAAATTTGGGCGCTGCTATCGTTTATCACCTGAAAACGGGAATCATCTTTACGTTCTCTTCCTGAGTTAGATAAACAAATCAAGAATAATACCTACATTGACTCGTCTTAATATTGATACATTTTTGTCAAACATATAGATTATGGCAAAAAGTGAACAGGATTTTTAATGGAGTCCCATTCTCCTGAAGAGGGCTTAGCTGTTGCGGTTCTTTTCCTTCTGCTGTATCGAAAACTACTGATTATCCATTTTTAGAACTTTTAGCTTTTGCATATTGTAACATTCATGTTTTCATATCGGATCCGTACAAAATGCCATTAAAACTATCTTCGGTTTATCAGCCTAGATATAGAAACCTAAGCTTCATATTAAACAAAGAATGATCCAGTCCAGCGCGGGCAACCCAAAATTTCAATACTATATATATAAATTTCAGCAATATAAAAAGTGGTAAAACTTCTTTCAGAAATTTTCAAGGCTAGATTCCTAGCTATTAGAAAGGTGATTTTCGTTTTGATAATAGTTCGTTTTGTTTTGTAATAGAAATTAATAGCTTAACTGAATAAATTGTTACAGAAACGCCTCCCCCCTTTAGTTCGGCTAACCGGAGTTGTATTATACTTCTTTTTAGCATTATTACCGTTTTCCCATTACTGCGCACGCGCAGTAACAAGGCTTATTTTTTTCTACTATATTGTGCGTAAGAGGAAGAAGCTTCTGTCGATGATATAGATTTTAGAAGCGGGATTCTTAAATGCTTTTCCACTCAGGAAAATTTTGTGCGAGTGGAAAATTCGAAAATAAATTTTTAAAAAATGAAGTATAATAGCTAATGATAAATAAAAATTTATTAAAATCATTGTACAGGAAAACTGCCCTAAACGATATCACCCCTCTCAACGGCCACTTTTGCTCGGTACGGGATTTTTGACCTATAGACATAATGTTAAAATAACCTCTAGGAACGGTCACTCAAACCCTTATGAGCTGCATGGATAGTCCCAAGTTCAACTTCAATGAAATACATTCCTTTCGTTTCTCTTATCTTTAATCTTCCATTAAGAAGAAACAGAGGAAAGGAAGAACAAAATTTTCATTCATCTCGGAAATCCGCTTGAATGAATTATTCATTCCTTTTCGAAAGTGAAGAGAAAAGTGAGCTTCGGCCTCTATCGGGTTTGGGCATGAAAGAGTTAATTTGTGCCCGTCTATTATTATGGGTTGCGTTCATCGGCTGAACAGACTGAGGTATCCAGGATCTCTTACGGCCAGATCTTGAGCGCATTGTCGTGTCTGGATTTCTCTGACAATAGGTCTTTATTAAGATCAGTTTTACTTATACTGATTTCATCTAACTCAATTGCTGTGAAATTTTTCACAATTAGTCAGTTCTTTGCCTATTTTCTCAGAAAATTATGCTGATCTGTTCGTCTCTCCGTCCAAATATTCAAATGAAATGTTTGAATGGTACCTCGTTGAAGCGAAGTAAGCACATGAACCACTGCAGCGGCCGCTGAATTTTAAGCTCTATGCTGCGGAGAACACCATTTTTCCACCCTGTGTTTGTTGATGCACCATCACAACCAATTGATACCAGTTTATTAATGTCAACATCTTTATCTTCCAGGTACTTAAGAATGCACATGGCTATACCACTATCGGTTCCACTTGCTTTTGTGACGTGACCGATCCAGCTCTTTTTTTTATTCTTCGGTATATTTTAGTTCCTATTTTTTTCTTGAAAGATAGTATTATCTTTTCTACAATCAAAATATATTCCCTTTTTTACTATTATCCGATCCATAGTTTGTATTATAGCTTGCCGTGTCTTCTGTTTCTCTCTCCTTGTCTTGCTTTTATCGATCACTACGGACTCGCTTTAGCTCACATAAGAGTGATTCCTGAACCTGGTGGCCAATATGTCGGTCACGTCACATCAGCAAGTGGAACCGTTTGTTATTTAGTCAAGTGCATTCTTAAGTATCTGGATGATAATGATGTTGGCATTAATGAACTGGAAGCAATTGGTATTGATGGTACAGTCGCCAACAAAGAAAATGGGTCACCTGTGTAACGCTGGTATTTATTATTAGATCTTCATAAAACTAGTGTTGATATTAATGCCTCAAGGGGAGAGGTTTATTTTGACAAAAAAAACTAATTAACCGAGTTAATTAAGTTCTATCTCGGAATTTTTCCAATACGCCTATGAATTGTTTTCCTCTGAATCGACTCCCCTTCATGAAATTAGCCTCCTTCAAATTTCTTTATAGAGTTTTCATTAAAATTTCAAGAGTTATATGTTTTTGAAAAATGGCCTTTCCCATGTTAACTGAATTTTAGGAACTTTTGACGATATCTCGGAAAGTATAATATATTTCTCAAAATTTCCATTCACTAGAAGAACACTATTTTTTTACATAAAGTCATGAAAAAATTCATAAATAAAAAATTAATAATTTTTAAAAAAGTTTTTGAACATGACTGTTGAAAATAGTGAATTGTAACATAGTAAAATTTTGACATGAGAGCAACGCTGAGACGTTATAACGCTGGTATTCAAAAAATCACGTGCATATCTATAATAGTTGCCGAAATATTTACAAAAAACTGCAAATTCTCACTGTTGACAGTCAATGTCTACTTTTTAAGGGACAGTGTATTATATTTGTTTGCATTTATCAGTACAGTCTTCATGAAGCTCATTATTATTCATGAAAAGTAGAAATAAATATAATATATTGTCCTAGGTGGACGTTGCCTGTCAACAGCGGGAATTTACAGTTTCTTGTAAATATTTCGGTAACTATTATGGATATTTACTTGATTGTTTGAATACCGGCATTATAATGTCTCAGCTTTGCTTTCATGTTAAGAGACCAGCATCATTTTCTGAGAAAATAGGCAAACAACTGAATAATTGTGAGAAATTTCGGAGCAATTGAGTTCGATGAAATCAATATAAATAAAACTGATCTTAGTAAAGATCAACAGTACCTTCTGGATATTGTCAGAGCAATCCAGACAGGTCAATGCGCTCGATATCTGGCCGAAAGAGGTCCCGGACCACTCAGTAACTCCCGATGGCTGACATGTGCAAACCGGGTCTTACGCTTGTTCATTTCCCAAACAAGTCCTACAAGAGAACTCATAATACTTATTAACTACATTATGAAGACAAATGCTCCTGTCTGTTTGTCCATTAAAAGATATTTGTCCGTGAATTAAGGTCCTAAACAGAGAAAGATTTCATTTTATAATTTAAGATTACCATAGTGAATTTATTTGTGAAAATATAAAACTCTCCACTTTTCACAGAAAATCTAAAATTTTTGCCCTTTGCGCGAACTAAAAATGTGGTGCTTTGTTTTTAAATATAATTTTTTAGTCTTCGATCAACTAAAAGGAAGTACTTAGATGCTATTTGAAAGCAAAATGTATTGCCCGTAAAATTTTAGAGTCGACTTAATTATTGTTTTTTTTTGTCATTTTTATCAAATTTAGGCTCTTTTCGCGAACTGAAGATTAAAAGTATATCCATATATCCATATTTTTCCTTTGATTATCATGATAATACACAACTTTTGTGAAGTACTAGAAATTAATACTCTAAAAATCGACTTTTTAGACAATTTTTTAAATATTGTTGTTTTTGTCATTTTTTCCATAAATTTAGGCTCTTTGCGCGATTTTAAGATAAAAAATATAATTTGTAAAAATATTTTTTCGTTGATTAGCATGGTAATACTCAACTGTTCGCCCTATTAGAATTCGATACTCGAAAAATCGATTTTTTTTCCCAACTCACGCTATTTCACGACCGCGCGAAGCGAAGTCCTGTTTTAAAGTCGACAGTTCGGCATTTTGTTTATGAAAAGGTTTTTTACGAAATCACGATCTTGCGTTGTTCGATTTCTTTTAATTTGGCATAAATGTTCCTCGATGACATTAAAAACGACAAATATGTAAGGATTTTAATTTTTTAGTCCCTTTCAAGATAGTGAACGTTTTAATGATTTGGTTTGTTTCATGTAATATTCATCATTTTTAGGCGATTCTAGCCAAAGGAAACTCCATTCATAATAAAAAAATACCGATAATAGTAAATGATATTAAATTGCAGTTCTGTTAATAGTGATACGTGCTGTTCCACAAAGGACTCCTTGATTTTAAAATTATCCAACAGAGATCGATAGAAGAATGAAACCAATAGTATGTTTTTTTTTTAAAAGCCGTGACATTCTGATACAGAAGTTTCAGAATTAGTTACAAATGTTACCAGCAGATGACGCTACGGACTCTAGAGAAAAGGCTATGAACTGTCCTTTGCAAGCATTCATTGCAATAACAACACAATCAGTTCAAAATGTGCACTTTTCGCAGAACAAAGATCAAGAATGAAATTTCCAGTCCCTTCCTGTAGTGTGCCAACGGAAATGCAGGTACATGCCTACAGATAAACTGTTCAAGCTCGTCCAGTGTTGGAGGATTCTTCCAGAAAACCGTGTGCTTCCATGTGCCCTAAAAGAAGTAGTTGCAGGAGGGTTATCTTTTGAGTATGGATAAAGTGACCATTTATTTTTTCCCTCAAAACGAGACATTTTTTAATCTTTAGGTAAAATTATGTAAATTCATGAAAACACATATTTCTTCAGTTTTTATTTATTAATGAAAAGAACAGGAATAAACACGTGAAAATAAATAATTCGTGTGATCTTACATTTTTCTGAAGAACACATTTTTGCTTCAGTTCATTTGGTGTAGATTTAAAAAAAGAATGAAATTCTCGGTAGGATTTCTTAAAATTTACTTTGGTAATTAACGTTGCTTTATAAACTTCGACTTGCAACTGTGTTTTCAAGCTCGTCCGAAACTTATTCATGAATATAAAGACCCTTTACACGTGTACATTAGTACTGTGCAGACATAGAATATATTCAATAATTATACTAATGTTCGCATGGCTTAAATTATTGGCGTGAAAGTGTTTGAACAGTTCCACCCAACGACTTTCGGTCTAAATATTACCAGTGTTTCGTTCTGTCACTTCATTCTATGTAATGAAGTTAGAACTAAGTACGAAATACGAGAACTTATATTTTTGAATGTGCATTCTTAAAAGAATTCAAGATGGCATTTTAAGTATCTTTTATAAAAAGAACATAATGTTGCATCGAGCCTCGTATTTAATTAAATATGACATGAAAAATACTCATTCTTATGGATTCAAAACTGTAAAAATCTTCCTTTGAAAAATTTCTTTAATATTAGCACACGTTTACATTATAACTTCATTATAAAACCTTTTTTATTTTTTGATATGCAATATGAGCAGAGACAGAGTATTGTAGTAGTAAAAAAATTCTACCTCGAGATTTTAAGAAATATCCATGTTTATAACAAATGTATTTATCCGGCAGATGGCGTTCCTCCCTCCCTCTAGGAGATGACTCTTGGACAGTGAGAGAGTAAGACACGCGAAGAGGTCCGGTGTTGCTGAAGCGGAAAAATGTATTCTTTTCCTGTCTATGTAAAATGTAAATAACTGTTAATAATCATTAAGTGTTCATTAAATAAGTGCTTACCATTTCAAGGAACCCTCTTCATTCCAAGCTGAAGTCTTTTTCTGTGAATTAAAAGTAATGGCTCGCTCAGTAATCCCTACAAAGATAGCAGAGTCATTATACGTTTTACAACTCCCTGAATCCGAAAAGACCATTTTTTGGACTATCTTTGGAATTTGTTGGATTGTCTGTCTGTGACCACGATAGTTCAAAAACAAACAAACTTGACTGTTGAAATTTGGTATAGAACAGAACAGAACACCATTTCATGCCCCCACAACTATAACCTTTTGGTTATTTGAACAGTGTATCGGAAGACTCTACTCAACTGTCAGGCAAGTTATGACAGATATAGTAAGTTAGTAAAGGTAGTCTAGTAAGATGACGATGGTCGGTTACTACAAATCTCGATCATGGACACCAAAAACACATACGGGTCAGTTTGACCTATTCTGCAGAACGAAAGATGGTGATAGAAGTGCCCATGGGGATCATAAAACACTATAGCAACCCCGTCCCATCTCTAACCGTTTGCAAGTTATGGCAGATAAAATAATTTAGCTAACAATCGTGAAAAAATCCAAATTTAAAAGGTTTTTGGCAGATCTACATTCAGAAAAATTACATATTCTAAAAGAGCAGTTGAAATCCTTTAAGATGGCACCATTTTCATCAAAATACCAATATTTAAAGCCGAGTTACAAGCGCCGAAACGTTAGCGAAGTGCAAAATCGAATTGTCGCCAAAATCTTTAATACCTATTGAATACCGCAAACACCGTTCAGGCTAAAATCTGTTAAATTTACTAAACACTTGTCCATTCTATCAGCTTTCGAATGAGCCTACCATAAACCATACCAGTGTTTTATTTCATGAGAAATTTAGTCTTTCATTGGCAATACATCACTGAAATAGGTTGGAACACATCTGCATATCCGAAAGAGTTCATAGTGGCGGATTTGCATATATTCCATTTAACCACCACCGTTTCATTGCGACTTTTTGCCGAGTGTCGACTCCGATTTTAGTGATGTGTCTATCTTAACTCTTTTTTCAGCAATTAGTTCCAGAACTTTTTATAACGTAATGGTACAAATAAGTTTTACTAATCGTTTGTGAGATTTACTTTTAACACAATGTCGTTTATCGGTGTTCATTTAAATCATTGGTGTCAAAGTCGATTGTTATCATTGGCCAGATCTAAGCTTATGCGGGCCGCAATGTTCTTTTGTATTAACATAGATTTATTTCGGAAACACATTATAAGAAAGTGTAGCGTAGAATCGCGTTTAGCTAGGAGGTTGATTCTGGTGTCATTTTAAAGAGCTTGAAGAGTATTACTAGGACCCAAAGTGAGACAATAAAAATATTTATCAGAATATAAGTAAAAATCGGTATTCAATTGAAAATTTCAAACTCAGCATGTTTTTTGATTATAACATGAAGAGTTTTCTATTGAATTGTACGAAACTTACAGAATATTTGACAATACGTAAAAGAAACATTGTATTAAAATTTGAATATTACCGAAAATATAAGCATTTGTAGAAAATAATATTTTACTGCGCATACGCGAAATGTAGTTATATATACTGTCAATAGAAGGCACCGTGTAAAGCTACTCTAAATGAAACATAAGAAAGGCGCAGTTTGGGTCCGCACCTTAGAGATTTCGTGAAAACATAATCATAAACATAGTAATCATAATCATAAAACAAGTGTTTAGTATTAATATGTATTTTAATTATCAATCTCTTCAATACATATTTACACAGAGTAGTATAATGGTTACAGAATAGTTAAATAACAAGTTTATCGCCTGTAGCAAGGGTCTGTTGTAAATTTGTGATTTATCTATTCTTTAACCATTCTACTACTCTGTGTAAATATTGTATTAAAGTGATTGTGTGATAATTAAATTACATATTAATACAAAACACTTGTTTTATGATTTTATCCCGTCGTTTTCATAAAAAATATACGGCGAGGGCCCGGACTGCGCCTTCCTTATGTTTTTTCTATTTGTTTTGTCATTTAAAAAATATTCGTCACCAACGGTATATGTTATTTTAGAAATATATTCAAAATAAATTACCACTTAAAATATAAAAAAAACATATTATATAATTTTTAATTTCATGAAGAGAATATTTCTTCTATGGTAAGTTCGCTAAAATAGTACAAGGCTTCTTTTCTCACGGGAAGAGAAGCCGTAGAAGCAAAAAATAGAAATAACTTGGAATTATTTAGAGCAATTGGTATTTACTTCAAACGTCAGAGAAAAATATAGAGCTTTCACTATGGAATTTTACAAACGATCGCAGCGGCCACTTTATAACAGCTTGGAACTAATCGCCCATAGCCCCCCCCCCCTTTTCGTACGAAGACCAGCCTGATTGGTTTTGTGATTTTGATAATTATCGTATACCTGACCTACCCTTAAAGTTTGGACCCGTTTTATTGAAACACCCTGTTTATATATATCTATACTTATAAAAGGCAATGTTTGTGTGCGTGTGTGTCTGTGTGTGTGTTTGTCTGCGATGTCCAGACGAATCTATCGCACTTACAGCTATGAAATGTTGCACACAGGTAGTTGTAATGGTGACTGAATGCACCTCGAAGCCAAAATTTTAAAATGTAATCTAGAATTTTTTTATTTAATGTTTTGGTTGATTTTTAGCACTAATTTCTCAATAGAATGGTTTCGAATAATTGTACGAAAACAATAGATACACCATCGGAAAGAACACGCGATTACTCTTCTAATAAAGTTAGATTTGAATTTCTAGCGTAATTTACTGAATTTTGAGATTTTTTTAAAAATATCCAGTTTTGCCATCAAGATGTTAATTTTGTATTTAAATTTGTTGCATCCGACTTTCTAATAAAACTATTATTTTCAATTTTTTTTCAGCTTATAACTAGAAAGGTTCTGTCGGATTTAAAACCAGAGCGGATAAAATATCTTTTCCCGTTTATCTCTAATTAATTTTTTTGGGCGCTTGAGAGTTATTTTTCTCGAGCGATTTCCTCGCGCGGCACTTCGGAACTTTGCTAGCAATTTTAATTGGCGGACGCGCAGGATACGTCATGACCTTCAACTGAATGAATTACTTCGATTGTTATTTTCGGATTTGATTTTATATTTTGCTTGCTGCATAATAATCATTTTCACGTTCCAATTTTGTATTATTGTTTTGGATTAACGTACTCTGCACTGTAGCGCGAAAAAAATAAGCAGGAAAATCAAATAATGTGTATCTTTTGTTTTGATTTTGTTTTCAAAACTTTTTCATGTAATTGTGGGCGATTTTTTTTCTTCATTTTGTTAAAGTCCTAATTCCACGGTCAACGCCGTGAGCGCACTGCTAGTATGATATAAAGAAGAAAATGCGTCTTTCTGCTGTCTGTTATTCTATCCGTCCTAATAGCGCCACCAAAACGGTGAGCATTAGCCGAAATTAATTTATTGCTGTCCATTGCAAGGTCAATGCGCTAATTTCAACTTTCAAAATTAATTTTTTCTTAACATATTTAATTAAATAAAAAAATTAAGCCAAACTTCAAAGTGTTTTCTCAGTTCCCAATAGCTTCTAAAATACTTATTGCACGAAAATGATTAATTTACCATCTTAAAGAGCAAACAAATATCTCTCCAATGACGTTAGGTTGATTGTTAATTGTAATGTTTCATGCCATTTTCAAGAATTTTAATTGGTACTAATCAATATGCAAATCATTCAAAGTTGCAGTTTTCCGTTCCTCCGAAGAGAGAGAGAAGAGACCTAAAAAAAGAAGGAGCTCTCTGTGGTTTTTTCCGGTCTGTCACAGGAACACCTAAAAGAAGAGAACGGTACTTCTTGCAATTGCAATAAAAATCATGAAATGTAGAAACTCCTGTTGTCTGAATAATGGGCAGGGAAAATAGAATCCCAAGGATTGCTAGACTCGTACCAGGTTCAAGAACGAAAACAAAAAAAAGAAGGGGTCAATTTCTAGACAAGGAGTCATGAGTCTTACACTCTGTGGGTAGGCTGTGCCGGCGTTTGAAAATATGGCGAGGGGTTAGCCGACAAAGGAATGGGCGAAAGAAATTGAATGAGAGAATCAAATTGATTGCGTTTAAAATATTATTTGATAAGAATTGAATATACTTTTATACCCAGCATTGCAGGATATATCCTGGTATACAATATCTGGATCTGCTGCTTAATTTTTCTTACTTAGTGCAATTTTAACTTACTGCAGTTATGGTGGTGATTTTGTATCCTATAGTTAAAGCTATATTTCTGATAGACAGTAGTATTAGTATATAAGGGGTTTATGAAATTTTTTTACTGTTTTCTACTACTGCAAGTTAATCTGCACCCTATAGCATATTTGTAGGATTTAGTAAAGAAAAAATTGCGAAACTAGGTCTTTGATTATGGTAACTGGAGCCAAACCACGATTAGTAGTTTGCCAGTTCTAGTCCAGGGGATTCATCTCGTTATCTAACAATGTTAGAACCTACACGCATGTTCTTAAGCAATTTTGGTATACAGTTTCTAGTGTTGTAGGTAACAAAGCTAAACTGAAATTCGTTTTCCTAAGCGTTTTGCAAACAGGCGAAATCTTAAGCTATTCATGCTATCACTCGCCACTCTTATCTCCATACAGCGCTAACAAGAGTTTTTGTTCTATCTCTTCTGTACCATCCGCTTAGGAGTGTTTTTCTTCAAAAAGACAATATGAATTGCTTCATTACGAAGGAGCTTCTTAACAATCTTCTTCTTTCCTTGCGTATAAATTAGTAGATTGTATCACTATCACTGAAATCATGAAGGAATAGAAGAAATTTTTTCCTATATTGAAACTGTTTGAAACTGCTGGCAGAAAACAGGCTGTTCGGGCAGTTTCCTTTTCCGGGTTTCAAGAAAATATGTTTACAGATTATGAAGCTAATGCTGTGAGTATGATGATATGATCTATGTCTTCCCAAACAAGTACGACACATTTATACTGTTTAACACGTTCGTGCCACTTGTAGCATGGATGGTACATGCTAAACTTTCCATTCCGGCCACGTGTACCATCGATGGCACACACTAATCGAAAAGTTAAACGTGATCGTAGCGCCACGTGTGCCATGAATGGTACGCTAAGATAATAACTTATGGGTTGACTATATAATGAAATATTGTGTGATAATATATCAATCTTCAAAAATCTATCATCTAATTAATCAAAACATTAAATAGCCTGAATGAAAAGTAGAGCAAAAACGTCTTGGCAAGGAACATGTTATCAGCCGCATTTACACTGGTGACTATCAAGTGGTCTGCATCAGCCGTTGCTCACTTTAACGAAGAATCCCCTCTTTCTAGTTTAGCTCTCAACATAGCTATAAAATATTTCTTTTTTACAGTCTTTCAATAGGAATTGCTCTTGAGTCAAATTCACTATCAGCCATTGAATGTTGTGTCTCTTAACATACATAAGGCGTTTAGCTGACTTATTGGTTTTCTCTGGTAGATCTGGTTATATATCAAAAACGAAAATAGTGTGACCTTGATTGCAAAACTGTTAGGCACGTAACGTATTTGCCTAGAATTGCTAAAAAGTCTTGCTATGATCCAAAGCACTTGGTGCAGGAGGAAATCTACCGTCAATAAGATAATTTTCCACTGTCATCAACCCATTGGATGCTGTGTCTCTTAGCATGACTAAAGGTGCGTATACATTTGGCGAACAGAACATGATAAAACAGTTAGTTTACGATTCGCTACGTGTTTGAGGAAATTTTTCAAGACAAACAGATTTCGTTCCATAGAAATGGAAGAACGGGCTTGGAATCCATCAATCATCTCCGCCAGTCAGCGACAGCGGAGGAGAGTATTTGAAAGGACTAGGGGGGACGGTGTTGAAAATTCATGACTTGGATTACTTTTGTATACGTTTTGAGTCGAAATGCGAAGATTTTGTTTGGTCTCACAGGGTGTTGGAATAAATTACTCTCATTACGAATGCATCTCGTTCCATCGGATTGCGGCGAATAGCGAAAGCTTTGAACCCATTAGTCATCAACTCAGTGATAGAGGAAGGATTCTTAATGGGGAGGATGTCTTTGGAAGATCGTTGAACTCACCAAGAAGAAAAGCATGAAAAACAATAAATGCAATGCGATTAATTTAGAGGATTATTGAATTTACGCTTGAATTAATTGAGTAGGCAACTTTATTATACAGCAAAATTTTTAAAAAAGCATTTCGGAGATTTTTACATTTTAGCAAGCAAACGGAGATATTTACTTGTAGAGTGTATTAAACAAGCAATTGTAATTAAATACAGTCCAGATAACACTCTCCAATTTGAGTAGACCACTCTGATTAGTAATCAGGGTTGTCTGTTCAAAATAGCAAAATAATGTCAAACCTTCTAAAAATTAATGTCAAAAAAGTATAAATTTGAAAAAAATAATTAGAGTACTTATTTTCTCGCTTTTTATCATTAGGAAATTGCTATCTTTTATGAAAAGGAATCCTACTAGATTACAATATGTACAATACTCTATTACGAAACCAAAATTTAAGTGAAAACAATTCCAAACATTTAAACGGATTTGCGAAGTAGAAATTCTGTTCTTACCCATGCAGAAAAATACGGTCAAACCATGTACAGTAAAGCGGTGTTTATATGTTTCTCGTTCATACGTCGATTACTTTCATAGGTCGTTTCATCACAGTCCTGATGCATTCGTATGCATTATAATTCATTTCGATTATACGTCTTTTCATTTATTCGTCGTTTTTCGTCAGTCCCTTGAAAGATGCATAAACGGTGTTTTACTGTATATCAACTACGAGTTAACAAAAATGTTCTGTAATATTTTTCAGCTTGATTATACATAAATGAAAAGTTATGTTATTCTCATAATAAATCACTAAGAGTAAAAAAATCCATTAACATGAATAAAATTTTCAGACTCATAATAGGTGGTTGAGTTTTGAAAAAGTTATAAAAATTTCAGCTAATATCCAAATACAATGCGCTGCGTTGTTCTAAATATTATTTAACATTAAAAGGTTCCTTACGTATTTGCTGAGATAGAAATTTTATTCAATACCAAAATTAAAGACACGCTTGCTTCTTTCTTTCTTTCTTTTTCTTCTTCTTTTAATAAGCTGTTACGAATTACACCCCTTTTTCTTTCCCTTTTTAAAAAGCCCTAAATACTTTTCACTTTGGGTTGAATTTTTCGATAAAGAATTCAGTAATGAAAAGTAAGGAATAGTCACAGGAAAAGTGATTCTTTATATGCTATGCAAAAATTCTAACATTTCCCGCTAGAATAAAAACATCTTCACAGCCGCAGTGAATTTAATAGCAACAACACAGCCTTCTATGACCATTCTTTCTTCTTGACCAGTAGAGCACAATTCTGAATCTGTCCTCTAGAAAAGAGAAATAATAGCCCCAGAATCAAGGTATCCGGTTTTACCTCACTCTCACCTACGGAAATTAATTTTTTGATTAAAGAACCTCACGTTTGCTTAATCCGAAAACAAAACAAATCGTATTTCTACGAGTCCCACTTCCAAAGTGTTAATTGTCGCACTATTTCCCCTAGATTTAAGAATTTTTTTAAAACATTGTTTTTTTTATGATTTGCAACAATACTTTTCATTGTTATAAAAATAAATCTAATTTAATTGTATCATCAAATCGCTTAATCATGCAAACCTTTTTTTATTATTAAACCTGTGGTTAACAAAGTGTGCATTCTTTGATACATAAATTCCAAAGTGGAATTTCACTTGCACAGTTTTAATATTTACATACTTTTTTAAATGTTCCTTAACTAAAGCCTCGTTCAGTGAAGTGGTTTTTTTCTTTATTTGATAAGTTTTGTGAAAGGAAATATTTTGTTGCACGTACTTCAAACTGATTCTTTTTATGTAATTGGAAAAATTATTTTCGTTTTACCTTCTAATTACCGATTAAAATGCTTCCTTTTAATATCGCTATTATTATGCTTCCGATAATCTTCTTTTAGCCATTCTAAACGACCGCAGTGGCCTAGCGGTAAGATCTCAATTTCGTGCCGGAGGGCTCCAGACCCGAAACCCGATTCTCCAAAAGATCCGCCGTGTATGGCGCTCATTACACGCCACACAGTGGCCAAATGTCCTGCAGTGGAAGCTTGGAGAGGGTAACATCTCAGTTGCGGTCCTTGTAATCTGACCACGGTACAAAATGAGAAGGTCCGTCTCAGTAGCCCTCGTGTTTCTTCAGAAATGGACGTTAATGTAACTAAACTAAACTTAGACATTTTAATTAAGATGAAATTGTAATTTGGCCATGTGCATAGACATTTAGTTAAAAACACTTAATATTACAATTATTTCGAATTTATATCTTTTAGCCTTATCAAACAACAAAAATGAAATTTTAAACAGTGAGGCATTAAGAATTTATAACTTAACAAAGTTGAATAATATTTGCAGTAAAGGAAGTATTTATTTTCGTTGTACCTTCCAATTTAAAATTTTAATTTTCATGTCAATTTTCGCAACCATTATAATTTATGTCTCCCTGGTTTTAGATCTTTAGATTAAGAAAACATGAAAATTTGGCTATGCGTAGACATTTAGTTCAAAACGCTTAATATAAAAAATATTCCAAAGGAGATATGGAAGAAAATTATTCCTTTTAGCTTTAATTTCAGTTTGCATAAAATTCATATTTTTGAATCTAATCTTATAATATCTTAACAAAAGATTAAAGCTGATATTTTACGTACATATGCGCTCCGAATTAGTAACTCTTGTTATTAGTCTCTCTAGAGATCTCTTGACCATATTAATTGACATTCGTATTTTATTTGCAAAAAAGTTTCTTTCCATTCAAAGCCCTTTAATCCCACTGTCCAATGCGTTGAATGATCCCATGCTTTTATCTATCGATTATGAATAATTAAATATATTAGTTAAGTACATTAATTAATTTATTAATAACATTAATTAATGCAAAATTAATAAATTAATTATATATAGCGTTATATACTCCTATCAAGAGTATTAATCTCGATTTTTGTGAAAATTGGTATAGAATTATATATTTGGTCTCAAGAGGATATAGTGTTCCTTTCAAGTGTTCACGCCGAACCCGCAGGATCGAACGGGTAATGGAATATTACACATAACGAGATAAAAAACTAACTCTTGATTAACATTTTGTACCCAAGCAATTAAAAATGTATTAATAATTACGACTGATAAATAATACAAATGTTCAGTGCGGATTTGATTACCAATAAATTGAATGCGACTATAATTGAAATATCGTCAATCTCTGCCGTCTTTTGAGAAATATAGATACTATTGATATTCTGGACCAGAAAAGTCGTTCCTTTTTAGTATTTATTACATACAACCATCCAGGAAGCAGAAATGGTAACTAGTGTCTAACCCGCACGATCGTAAAAGCTCGGTCTTAAAGGGATTTGTAGTATTTATAACTGAAAAATGTAGCGATTGCGACCCGCGAAGTACCGAGGTGGCTGTGCCAGTGTGGAGCACGGCGGGTTCTGGTAGTCTACTTATAATAAAGGAAAATGTGATTCGTTGTGTGTGTGTTTGTTGTCTCTTCTAAGTTTAACACTGTCATATGAGGTTTCATTCTCATTAAAAACTTTTCCTCACAAAAGGAAAATGATATTTAAAATTTTTGTGAAAAAAATGTTTCTAATAGGGAAGAATTATTGCACATTTCTGAAAATGGAAGTGAAAAGAATTTTGTGAAATATCTTGTTAGAAATTAAAAATAAAATCTATCTTTTTAATGGGTTGATTAGTTGAAGTTTTCGACAGTCACTGTTATATAAGATAAACAATAAAAATTTTGAAATGCAACTTGTATATATAATATGAATTTGCGTGTGTCTGTCTGCACACGTGTGTATATATCTTTATACAATCAATCTTGATAAATATCTATAGGTAACTTATATGTAGAAAACATTTTATATCTATGAAATCACAATCTTCAGTGTATTACTGTCATACTATTCATGTATTAAATACAATAAAGCACCTAATACAATGAATTTTTTTTAAAAAATTAAAATTGAACAAGGATGAAGAAGTTCAAAAAATCCACCAGGTGAACATTTTCAAAAACCTTGAAAAAGTTCATCTGGAGGATTCTTGTAACTTCTTCATACTTTTTCAATTTTAAGTAAAAAAAAATTCTTTCTGTTAGGTGATTTATTGTATTTTCATTGCTATCTTGGTTGCTTGCAGCATTTTAGGACGCTCCAGATGCTTTGTTTGTATCTTATTTGAGTTTTGTTTTTACTGATTTGAGTTTTTATGTTAAATGTTATAATCTTTTGTTTTTATTAGTTTATTATATATAGTAAACATTTTATATGTATGAATATATACATTTCAGAGTAAGGAAGATAAAATATAATCAATTTAAATGTAAAAAGATTTATGTAAGTCATATAAAAATTTAATTAAAATAGTAAATAAATTATAATTTGAATTTTTTGATTAATCATGTTAAAATATAGATATTTTACAATTTTGAAATATCTGAATATCTGTTTTAATTCTGTACAATTTTGTTGATTGGTTTTTTATGAACGAAAAATACACTGCGAAGTCACAAGTTTCTGCTGAAAAAATGATAGATATTTTTCCAATTCCTATTTGTGATTTGTTACATGTCAGGAAACAATTTTTGAAAAAACTTTAGTAATTTACAAAGCGAAATATGTGGAGAACTTTAAAGTTTCTAAAAAAGTAATTGTTTCTTCCATTTTGTGGAACTCAGTTGCATTTTTCTAAGGTTTTGGCATCAATATGTAAATTAAGGGCTCGAAATCTAAATCAACAAAATATTTTATTTAATCTGCTCTTCCTAATAAAAGAATTATACCTTTAAAATTATTGTACTACAATAGAACTTGCCTAATTCGAATTATTATAATTCGAATTCGTTTGCAGTTGATGTTCTCTCTACTTTCAAAAATTTCCAATTAACCTGATGTAAAATATCCTATAGATTTCGAATATATTTCAAGTAATTAGAGGACAAAAATGAAATTTAAAGAGAAACTTTTATTTCTGAAATGGTTTTCTGAGTTAAAAAACATTCGAACCTGATATACACAAGAATTTCTTTTATTTTCCACGGTAATGCATTTGATAAACAATTTCTGACTTTTTTACAATGCTCTTAGAATGCTAGATCTGAAGTGTACACGATATTTTCAAGTTTTACAGTACTACTGTTCTATTCGAAATGCTTAATACTATTTTTTTTATTAGAACTGAACTGCTTACTCAAAAAGTAAAAATAAAGCTAAACCCACTTTCATCTTAAAATTTGCAGCTTTATATTGCTGAAATTATTTTTCGATTCAGTTTTCTAAATTCGAAATTTAGAATAAATCGAATAATTATTTCGGTCTTGCCAGTTTTGAAATATCCACGTTCCATTGTATATAATTGACCAAACATATAAGTAATGTATATTATTTAATAAAAGATACTAACATTTGATAAAAGTACCAGTCAAACAATTTCCTAAATTATTAACAGAAATGCAAGATTAGAATTTTAAAGTCAAAATGCATGAAGGAACCGGACTTTTCCAGAAGACAATGATGTAACAAATGTCACAGGTATTATGCCATACATATTATGTGAGAAAGGAAGATATTTTATGAATCTGATTGTAGAAAATTTTTATTCATGTGAAAAGTGAATGAAATAAATTCTGAAATTCACATCAAGCATTTTGTGTAATTGAGTTCTCTACAATCAGTCAAATGACTTTGCTTCATGCATAACATTAATCATAATCGCAAACCTTATAATTTCACTTTCGTTTCGAGAAAGCCCAGCTTGTGTACGTTTAGTCTAAACGCTCTTTATCTACAATCGCTTAAGGGAGAGAGGCAATCTGAAGGCATAACAGTTACGTCTCATTAACCATTAAAATTTAGCGTTTAACATTAATTCTTAATTATCAGCCCGAATTTAAGAATCCAAGCTTCATATAAAAGAAATCCAAAAAACGTACACAGAGCCGATTGTTGAAGCATTTGCAGAAAAATTTATATGGTTAGATGTTAAAATAAAATAGTGGTAGAAATAAAATTAACAAGATGATTTACATCTAAATACACTCCTGCTCAAATAAGAAGCAACAAACACGAAAAGACGCGGCACTCATGCAAAATGGTGAATTAAATCACACGATTTACATATGCGGTAGAGGTTTAAACGCCGAAAGCAAATAGACAACCAAAATTAGCATAAAACGCAATTTCGCGGTCACACCGCAACGCCTTAAAAAGATGCTTTCCGGACCAATGCTTCTGTCCGCAATTCTTTCCGCAGAATCCGAGATAGCCAAAGCGGAAAGCATGAGTAGAAGAAACCATTTGCACGATGAGATGTGTTAGAGGGCTGTCGGTATGGTGCAAGACAATCTGCTGTTGCCAGAGAGCTGAATGTGCATCGTAGTGTCAGCCATAGGCTGTGGAACCATTACCAAAGGGAACAGAACGCCAGTAGAAGACGTGGGTCTGGACGCCGGAGAATCACCACAACGGCAGACGATCGCTACCTGTTGCAATGTACCAGACGCCGGAGGACACTAACAGCGCGGCAGCTGGCGTCGCATCTCTCTGCTGCTGAAGGAAGGCCCATATCCCCCCAACCGTGTCGCGCAGACTGCATGAAAGCGGACTGTTCGCACGACGACCTCTTGTTTGTGTGCCTTTGTCCCCAGAGTGCGGTTGCATTGGGCCCACAAACATCGCAATTGGACACCAGAGCAGTGGGTCCACATATTCTTTAACCCTCTGAGCGACTAATAGGTCAGAGTAAGCCGTCTGAAAAATATCTCTCTGCTTTTCAATGGGTTCCTTTAAGAAATATACACCGTCCTACAAGAGGTGTTTGAAAAAGAAACGACTGAATTTGCCCCCCCCCCCCATTGCTACCTGCGGGAGGTCTAATTATTTCAGCGGGGAGAGTCTTCCCCCGTTCCTTATCTCTAGCAGTTCCCCTTCCCAGAGCCGGCCGGAGGGCAGTGTGAAAGGTGCGACCGCACAAGGTTCCTCGCCGCTGACTGATTTTGTAAAATGAAAATGATTTCTGTTTTTTCAAATCCAAGCAGTGGCGAATCCAGGGGAGCTATCGGGCTTCAGCCCCCCACAGAGCTGGCAGAATTCTTGATTTTATTTAAAATCACTGCAACTGTTTGTTCTTAACTTCCCCTTTTTTAAAAAAAAATAATTAAAGTGTGAGAACATTTCTTTCTGGCTCTACAGGCTCGAAAATTTTCCTACTTTTCTAGTCATTGCACTTGTAATTGTAGCGTTGACGCAGTCGAAAACATTTTTTGGCCAGTTATTTCATTGTATTTGTTATTAAATTATCGAAAGTTATGTAGTTTTCTTTATGATTTTTACTGTCAAAGAAAAGAGAAAAGTCTGTAATGTTAAAGTGTTTTGGTTTACATGAGCCATGAGGTTTGATATTCGTCACGACGATACAAATTTTCATGAACTCAGCCCCCCCCCGATCCGAATCCTGGATTCGCCACTGAACCCAAGTATAAATACATTTGAATATAATTATACAATTTGTACACATTTTACATCTACCAATCTAAGGCAAAGTTGGGTTCTTTAAAGTCGTGAATGATTAGAATATCTTACAAGCTGCACATAAACTGTTGCAAACTGAGAAACATTATTGACAGAGAATATAAAAAATAACTGAAAACGAAACACAACGTTTAACATGTGTTTGTGTATGAATAATAGCTATAATTTTATAAAGTGGCTATTTTTTATATTTAGTTAAAAAGGAAACAATAAATTTTGTTAAGAAAGCTAAGCATTTCACAATTTTGTTAGATTGCAGGCTTGAGCCATCAAGAACAATTGTTTGTTAGTTTAAGATGTAGATGACTCTGAAAGCACATATACAAGCAGGGCCGGTTTAAGTCCTAAACGGGCCTGTAGGCAATATAAGTTTCAATTTCTTTCTTATTCAGATTCAAAACCAAATATTTTTCATTGTTTTTCATGCAAGCAAATATTAAGACTGACTGAAATTAAAAAGAAGTATATTTAATTTGCCGATCACCTTCAGGAGAGTGGTTTCAATATCTCATATATAAAAAAACTAAAATGTAATGTAATTTTTTTTAATGAGTGGTGAAAAAATTGCAAAACTTTTTTACACAGTCTAAATAATCTAATATAAAATTTCTAGGGATATTTTGGAGCCAGAAAAACGGTAAAACAAACTGGATCACACTGATCTTCTCGCTAAATTAAAAACATGAGGAAAAAAACCTTACGTATAATGTTCTGAAATTTAAACAATACTTGATTTCAATTTAAATAAATTCCAGTATACGGCTCTTGTAAATTAAATGAAAACACTAAATGAAATTACCTTGAAAATAAAGCATAAAAATATCATAAGGCATTGGAAGCCTCCAAAGATATTGGGCCCCTAGGCAGTTACTTACTTTACCTATTTGATAATCCGGGCCTGTTTGCAAAACCGATTTGTGTTGAAACGGCAAAAGACTTGACAGGAAAATGTTGTTGACTAAAAATCTCGTGAAATATCATTTTGAAAAATATCGTGAATCGGAATTCATACTATCTACTTTTAACAACTGCAAAGTAAATAGTTGAGTAGTTAAATCAAGGCGACATCTGAATTTAAGAATTAAAGACTGGATGGAAAAAAACAATTTTTCTTTGAAGCAACCGGTCAGTCTATTTCACCTGTCAATTATCAATTTTCTAGTCATAATGAATAGTGCCATTTTTTCTTTTCGGAGAAGATCGAAATTTATCATGAGACGCCTGACAGAATGATGGCTCTCTGTTCTCTTTAAGTAAAAAGATAGATTTTCCTGAAAAGAAAGAACATTAGTACTGATATTGTCTTTTTGTGATTACACACCCGTCTGGCGATATGGTAAACATTCGATCGTGGTCTAATGATAGTAAAATCGCAAGCATTTGTGACAGCATTCTTGTGAAGAGGTGTTACTGCACTCATTGTACGATGGAATGTTGAAAACCTACGCAAGGGTCAGGAATAAATTGATCCGTGTAATATTGTTCAAGCTCCCTCCTTCCTACTATTGTTTTCCTCATCTGTTGCGAAGCAGCTTTCTTTGTTTGTAAAGTTTACCTTGATGTTTTTGTTGAGATTCTACATAAGACAATAAAGCCGACTGGTTATAGTGCATGGAAAAAAGGGATTATAACTACTTCTTTTCAACTTGCTGTCCAGATGAGATGTTATATCGGGAAAACTATTGAAACAGATATCTTAGAGAGACAAACCTTTGGACAATGATCTTTGAGGTGTATCACATGTATTTTTCTTTCTTCTCCTTTGAAACCAATTCCATTACAAACACTTTACTGTTTCCTTCCTAAGATACTGTTTGAGAAAATTTTAGGAACTACTGACAAACGCAAAAGAGATCTTTTCAGGCGCTAACTTCCATTGATTGAAGCTCCTTTGTTAAATCTTCTACTTAAAATGATAAAGTACTGAACGAAGTATAAATAAAGAAACTCGAAGGCTTCGGTACCATTTCTCGGCGTCTAGAAGATCGCATATCAGTAGTAAATTCTTTCTGGATTTTGTTTGATGATGAACAGCGATTCTGAAGAGGACAATTTAATTAAATTTCATCGGAAGATGAATTATCATCATCAGAAGACGAATCAGAGAATGAATCTTTGGAAAGTGCAAGAAACTGGTGTGGTGTTGATGTTTCCGTTTTGACTCCTGCTCCACCTAAATTTCCTTTTACCGGAAATCCAGGAATCAAAGTTTCACTAAGACAATCAGATGATCCACTGGATTACTTTTGCCTCTTTTTTGATGATGAAGTAATTTCATGCATCGCAAAAGAAACTAATAGCTTTGCGGAAGAACATTTTTCAAATTTGGAATTAACTCCATCAACTAGAGCTTTGCAGTGGAAAGATGTCACTAGTGAAGAACTAAAACGTTTTATATCTTTGTTGATTCTACAAGGAATTGTGCAAAAACCCACCGAAAAATGGTTTTGGTCCAAGCGACCAATTTTATGTACTCCATTTTTCGGAAATGTTATGAACGAAAAAAGATATTCTCTTATAATGAAATTTCTGCACTTCCAAAGTAGTAATGATTCCGAAGATGAATCGCCTTCTAACAACAAACTAAAAAAAATTGGTAAATTTCATAGTATGCTTATGCAACGATTTCAATCAACATACATACCAAAGCAGGATATCTCAATAGATGAATCACTGATTGGTTATAAAGGGCGCTTAGGATGGAAGCAATATATTCCAACAAAAAGATCTAGGTTTGGAGTAAAACTGTTTCAACTTTGTGAATCCGAAAGCGGATATATTTGGAACTCTATTATTTATACAGGAAAAGGTACGACGTTCCATGAGGATTATGAGGATTATGGTGTGTCCACTAAAAGTGTTATGACGCTCATTCATGAACTGAAAAATAAGGGGTATACACTAACCACGGACAACTACTACACTTCACCAGAATTAGCCGAAATACTTATTAAATGTAAAACGGATATTTACGGTACTTTAAGGGCAAACAGGAAAGGTTTGCCTTCGTTAATAAAGTCGTCAAAAGTGAAGAAAGGTGAAGTATTGGCCTTTCAAAAAGGTAAAATATGTTTATTAAAATGGACAGATAAAAAACCTATACTTATGCTTAGTACTTTACACAGCACTTCGATGGTGACCGTGGAATCAAAAAAGTCAAAATCTTCGAAGCTTAAGCCTGCAGTCGTGGCTGATTACAACAATACAATGGGTGGAGTAGACAAAGCTGACCAATGTTTGTCGTACTACCCAGTGGCGAGAAATCAGCAACGAAAATACTACAAAAAGATTTTTCGCTACTTACTTAGTCAAGCAGTGTGGAACGCTTTTGTAATCTTCAAAAAGAATGGAGGAAAAATGAGGCAAGTTGAATTTCGAATGAAATTAATCGAAAGATTAATTGAAGTAACAGTCTGTAATCCATCTACTCTCCGGGGTCCATTTCCTAAATCGGAAGAAAATGTCGTTCGCCTGACAGGAAGGCATGTCCCTTCTTATGTTGATGAAAGTGAATCCAGAAAAAAGTCAAGGAAGTGTGTTGTGTGCTCACTAAAAATTAATGAGAACGGTAAACGTGTGCGGAGAGAATCACGATTTGAATGTAAAAATTGTAACGTTGGACTTTGCGTTGCACCCTGCTTTGAAATTTACCATACGGAATCTAACTTATAGCATTTTTATTTTTAATCTCATGTCTTAACTTTAATATATTTCAAAAAAAGTATAAAAAGTACCTAGGTAATTAATGTAATGGCCAGTTTTATCAATCATTAGTTCATGATCTTGTTATATGTGATTGATTTACTTCATTTCTGAATTTGTGAATATTGCAAAATTTTTTAATCAGTACAATATTAAAAAATGTTTACATATTATTTTATTGTTATGATCAAATCTGCATTACATAAAAACAGATCATAAAATTTTGAAAAAAAGAATTAACAGTTAATATTATAATTGTATAAATTTTGTTATTTTCAGTTAGACAAGTTTTGCTACATATCTTTAATATCAAACTTTCCAATAAAGCTCACATTTTAAAATTCAAGTTTGATCCTTATTTTACATTTGATCTTTACTCTCTAGATTTTATTCACGATTTTTCATTTTATTATCACCTAAGATACAATTGCAAAATTTAAATGCTGAATTAATTTTTTTAGATTTTCAATAAAATTCACATTGTTTCAGTTTGGGGCCGTTCAAATATTACGTAAGCATGTTTTTGGAATTTTATGACCCCCCCGTTCTTTTTTCTACAAAACGTATAACAGTAATAATCTAATTTTAAAAATTTTAGGACTTAATTCAAATAAAAAACTCTAACTCGGCTTAAAATAAAAAAAAGAATATAGGTTTAATTTCCTTACAACTTCAAGTTTAAGCTTACAAAAATCAAGATTAACTTTCTTTTGCCAATTTTAACTTTTTTTCCAAATTTAATTTTTTAAAATTAAATTGTTTGTGCAAATTACAAGAGATTTTCGGAAATAAAGTGATTTTAATGTCTTACGTAAGCATCACTCATACTCCCTCTCCTCCTTCTCAGCAAAAATAAGCAACTACCCTTAAAAATAAGAAACTACCAATTTATGGTTAGATATTTCACAACAATACATATTTTAATATCCAATAAAGAGACCTAATTGCAGTAGAATTTCTAGTCTTCTTTTGTCACGGATTTATATGCGAATAAATTAAGTTTTCCCAAAGAAAAGAAATCTACCATTTTTCAATAAATTTCTAAAACATAGGACTAGAAACCCATTCAAAACTTATTACATTTCTACATGGTCTTTTCTTTGCAAAATTGGCAAAATAAAAAAATAACAGAAATATGTTACTTATTTCAAATTGTTCATGCGGTTTCAGGGATAAACACCTCTTCAAGGTACTATGCGGAATGTTTGTTACAATTGCTAAGATAATCAATTTAGAGGTTCATTCAGAGGTATCTATTTACAAGCATTTTTTTTGTTTTTGTTTATGAAAAGAAAAGCTTATAAGCAATTCTACGCCATAATAAGAATCTGAGAAAGATTTTCTCCCTCTATTTTCCGAAAAGCTTCATGAAAACTTCCGTACCTTCCTATTCGTTTTAACGATAAGGAATTCAATTGTTACCGCAAACGAGGTTCCTTCCAGCAACCTGCGAGCTCATCTATTGTAAAGCTTATCACCACGAATCTGTCACTGTCAACCAAGTCATTAGTGCAGGGGAAAGCAGAGGCGAGAAAACACGGCTATGCCGCTTACGACTGCAAAATTCAAACCAGGAAAAAGCCGGTTGTTCTCATCTTCAAGGCGACAGAAAGAGAAGAAATAACACGTTTCTGCCGAAGTCGGAGTAGATTTGCTTAACGTAGAAAACCGTTTGCGGCGCTCAGAGGGTTAAGGATGAGTCTCGATTTAACATCCTGAACGATTCCCGAAGGGCAATGATATGTCGAGAGCCAGGGACACGCTATCGTTAATCAAGCGGCGTCGAAAGAGACCATTACTGACATCGCGGGCTACTTTTCTGGGCAAGGATAGCAACGAACAGCCAAACTGACTTCTACGTGTTCGCTGGGGTTTCCGTCACAGATGTCTGATATCGCGACGAAATCCTACACCCTCTTGTGCGGCCTTTTATCGCTGCAGTGGGTACCGACGCGATATTTATGGACGATAACGCTCGGCCGTATAGAGCACGATTGGTGCGGAGTTATCGGAAGAGTGAAACCATTATACAGATGACGTGGCCTGCTAGATCACTGGATCTGAATCCCATAGATCATGTGTGGGACATGTTGGGAAGACGGATTGCAGGTTCAGTGTGCCGCCAGACACCCTCTTCGAGCTCCAACAGGCCTTACTACAGGAATGGGTGTTACTGCCACAACAAGCGATCAACGAAACTATTGCCAGCATGCTTCGCCATTGTCAAGCATGCCTTTCAGCTAGAGAGCATCATACCCGTTATTAGCGTGTACTTCCCATGGCACATTCTGCCTACCAATTTGGGCTGTCGCTCATTAAGTAACAAGATGGTGTTCTAGCGGAATCATGGCTGTTATATTCCAAACTTTTAAAGGAAAGATCAGAATGAAGACTGAAATATAAGCAATATACACTTCAGCTCAAAAAATAAGCAAGAAAGGCAAAACTCGGAATAAAGCAAAAACTATTTAGTAGATATGCGTGAAAGTTGTACACGAGGTAGGAATGGCAATACTAGACCGCATATCAAACAATAAAGCAAAGACAAATAAAAACATATATATTAGTCCAACATGTATCTATAATAGATTTTGAGAAAAGGTACATCGAAGTAACAGGGTTATGGTTAATGGACTCAGGGTTCCAACTCCCCTTAAAGAGGATAAGAGTTAAAATTTCCTAAAGTTTCCACTACCGAAAAAATATTTAATTGAGCAGAAGTTAAAAATTAGTTCAATATTAAAGCTAATTGAAAGGTAAATGAACTGTCGGAATTAGAGAATTAATTGAATCAACTAAATGCAGGTAGTCAACTTTGAAGCTGTCTCAAACTGCTTAATCTTCAAACCAACCACAGTAGTTCGAGTTTATTTATTACACAAATAAGTCAGCACTTTTAAAGGTTAACTTAAATTCAACGTTTTACGTGCTTCCCGTGGAAGTATTTCGAGATGAGCTGAATACTTAAAGCTTTCACAAGCTAAGCTTCATATCCAAAATGTCAAAAAGGCTTTAAAATTAGGAAAACCTTTGACCTTTTCAAACTTTAACTGCGTGGCGACGAAATGCATGAATTGACACGATTTAACCTTGGATCTATGCTTGTTTTATCTTATCTAACAGTAACTTATTCCCTCCTTTGAATAATGGAACTGTTTTTCTTTTTTTGTATTTATGTTTTGCATGCTTTGCTTTTACTGTTTCATCATAAACTGGAATAAGACGTGGTGAATATTCCGTTTATAATATAAAAGCGAAAAGAAACTGTCAATTCAAAATTAACTAAGTAAAAATCATAAAAGGTTGAATGCGATTATCAGCATTTCGGTTATTTTGAAAAACGCAAATGAACAAATCACTGAAAATAAAAATCATTTAATAACATTATAAACAGTAACTGTTGTTTCTAATGTTCGGCTTTTAAGTTCTTTTCGAAAAATTCAAATTAAACATTTATTAAAGGAAACGTTTAAAATCATTATAAATAATAATAGATTGAATCCAATGTCCGTCACTTCAGTTATTTTCTATAAAAGAAAACGAAACACTTATTGAAAACAAACTGTTTAAAAACAGTTTAGATCTCAAATAAAAATCTATATAAATAAGAATAGGTTGAATCTAATGATCAATGTTTCAGTTATATTCGAAAAAATATCGCAACAGAACCGCTTATTAAGCTAAATGAGTTTTTCCCCATTTAAGAACTTCCGTCATTACTTAACTGTGTTGATAGATTCAAAGTTAAAATAAAATGCAATGCAAAATATTAAATGAAATAAAAGAAATGTTAAACTTAATATGAGTGGCAACAGAGCGTAAGTTAGAAGTAAATGAAAATCAACGCGAATAAATGCGACTATATAAATAACTGATAAGTATCAAAATATATTTAAATATCAAGTCATGTCCAATCCAAGCTAAATGAATGTCGGAACTACAGATTGAATTGTATAAATCAAGAATGCTGGGACTACTTTTCTGCATTCCTGATTTGTTGCATTATCTATTTTGGTTAAATGAACTCGCCGGGAGATCCTGCGTTTCCCCGCGGGACGTCATTATCTCCGGCTTGCCGATCCGTCAATTAAATAAAATGAATGAGCTTCAATAACACAATAAGAAAATAATGTGGCAGAAGAAGAACGTGAAAAACGGATTTTCATAAACTTCAATAATATAATTATGTAATTGTATAGAAAGGAATTGGGGTGGGTCGTGCATAGGCTCCACGAAAATTTCAGTACCTCCAATATTTTCAGTGTATTATTAGTGATTCTCTGATGACTAAGAGGCATGGTCATGACTGACCACTTCTTTTGTTGAATCTGCAGTTTACTGTCTTAAAACTAAAGGTGAATTTGAACAGTGTCGTCAAAATCGGGCTCTCTCAGCACCTACAGCAAAAAATAATAAAAAATCACTAAAATTAACAGAGTGACAAATGAAATTTTAGTACCAAACTCGCATGTGTGAAATAGGAACTCTCTCGTGCCTTTCTCAGATTTATGTTTTTGGAGAGTAGAGATTGTATTAGATAATTGTTTTAGAAATATTGAAGCGATGGCTGTACAGGAGTACTATGTATATGAGCGTATGCATAGAGATATACTATTGAACAGAATGGCTTGAAACATGTTCATGTCAGCAGATGATCATAATGAGAAATACTATTACTTCGGTACTATCTACAAAGCGTTAATTTCGAAGATGGCGAGTTCAGTTTTATTATTTCTTTATTTTTCAACGATTTGTTGTATTTCGTTATTTTGTTGTGTTCACTATTGTTAATTTGCACAAGAAACCAAGTGCAGTTATTATGTATTAAATTCATAATCATGACAAAAAGGGAAGAGAGAATGATAGCTGAAAGTTTTGTAAATACTAACAGGTAAAAATCACCGGTAGCTTTTGACGTTAAAATAGAAGAAATATTTTAATAACAGAAATAATAAAAGCTCCAGCGATATAAAAACTAAAATATCAATAAATTCATTATTGGGCAATGTGTCAATTTTAAATTTATTTGTTAAATTTTGATATGGGATGATATGCCTAGAAATATTAGTGTCGCTATTAGCTCCCAAGTCAGAAACTATGTTAGCTCCGAAATCAACAACTACTGAATTCATCAAATTTCTCGATAAAGTTCTCAGTTTCCTAAATTAATCTAGATATGATGCGGTCTTTAGCAAATACTTTAATGATGCCGCAGCTTTAGCGACTAATCTTGATATTACTGTATTGATATTTCCCTTCGTTGCACAGAAAGTTCGTCTTTTCTATCATTAATGCACTGATAAAGAAAGACCGAAGACCAAAAAATATTATTGAAAGTTTAATTTTACTTAACAATTATGGATCCTGCTTAGAATCCATTCAAGAAAGTTTTCACTCCTTAAATGAATGCCACATATTATTTCAATTTATAATAGAATATAGGAATATCTCAGAAGATGACTTAAAAAATTCGTGTTCATATTTTGATATTTCCATACAAGATTCTAATGGAGATTCAATATCTGGGGATGCTGATGGTGATGCGCAAAATCATTAATGATAATATTACTGATCCTGTGAAAACTTGAAATTTATTGCAGCAAATAATTTAATTTTATGATTTTCCAACTTTTCTGTAATATTATTCTGAATTAAATTAAATTTATTCTTAAGAATATATTTAACTCTGCCAGTCACAATTTCAAGAGGTGAGAAAAGTTTCTCTAAACAAAAATTAATTCAATCTTGCTTAAAATAGTCGATGTGCCAACAGAGACTGAATAACTTGGATTTAATTGAAATAGAGAAAGAGTTGTCAAAACAAATTAACTTAGAAGGCATTATTGACGAACTCACAAGTAAAAAAGGAAGAAAAGTGCAATTTTAATTTAATCTATTATATTGTGGAAAAATCATGAAACAAGTAATACTTAATAATAATCTTTTTTTAAAAATAGCTTCTCTATATAACGCATATTAATATTTTGTTATCTTATAAATATCTTCAGCAGGTGCGATGTGAAGAAATAGAGTTTTACTAAATTTCGTATTTGAGAGAATATAAGGTGATGTCTTTTTCAAAAAAAATCAAGTCTGTAATCAGCACTCATTTTACATTCGGAATTTTACTGAAGAATTAATTAAACTTGTTTTCGATTCGTTCAAATGTATAAATAAAGTTTTCTTCTACCTGCGAAGAAATTTCTTTAATTTATTTTGACACTAAAGAAATTACTTAAAATTTAATTTTAAATAAACTGGTTTAGAAAACAATCGAAGGTATTATAAATTGACGGGGCGGCAGAAATTAAATGGCTCGATAGCGGCTTTGTCTCTAGAGACGGTCCTGAGTATACCCCAGAACTCGGAGCCAGGACGGCTTCCTGTCGGTTGGGTGGGGGTATATGCGCAGCTTTGTTCAAAAAAAACTTTACAATCTTAGATTTTTTTACAATTTCGAATTCAGAATAACAATGAAAAAGAATTTAAACAGTTGTAAACGTAATAAATATATGAACATATAAGAAGCAACAATAAATTATATAAGAAATATTTAACGTATCATAAAAATTTAAAGAGAAGCTCCTCATTCTTGTAAAGGAAATCAATAAGATTTTGAATCGTACCTCGGGAGAGATGATTCAACATTACTCTTTGTCAAAACAGTTGTACAAGAACTGTTGTAGGCTTTGTAAGGTGATATGAACTTGTCAGGGCACACTCCGTTGCGTCGTGAATAGGGCTACCTTGTCAACCAAAGCAACCAGTCTTCCAGGGAACGCAGGGAAAAAACTGGATGTCTTTTTCGTAGAAAGTGAAACTTTCTAAAGTATAGTAAAACCCCGGTTAACCGAAACCCGGGTTATCCGAAATGCGACTGAAATCGAAAATCCAATAAGCAGGAACTGTACCTTATGGATATATTTGCGAAGGAGAGACTTTTTTTGCAACTTTTTTCCCACTCTTTTCCTTTAAGCCTTCCCAAGACGGTCAGTGATTTAATTTTAGAAAGCTAAAATTAAAATTAATGGCTATTAACAATATTAATTACGATATTGCTTACCTTTGCCTATCAGATGCATTGCGCCCGAACTAGATGGTGCAAATATTCCGCCCGACTGAGGGTTAGCTTGAATAAAGAACACAAGTGTAGCATACAATCAGAGTTTTGAATTTGTTTTACACTCAAAACATTTCAGAATTACATTCTGTAACTAGATACAATAGGTAATAGATCTTTATGGTTTAACCGAGAAATTCGTTATCCGGAAAGGCTCCACACTTTAGTTCGGTGAACAGGGGATTTACTGTTATTCCAATTTTTAACAAATGAGGGCGCTGCTATCGATTATCACTCGCAATCGGGAATCTACGTCCTCTTCCTTAGTTACGTAAACAAGTCAAGAATAATACCTTCATTTTATTAATGATAAATTTTGTCAAGCATGCATATTATGGCAAGACGTGAACAGGATGTTTTATGGAGCCCCATAGTCCTGAAAGGGGCTTAATTGTTGTAGTGCTAAGCGGTTTCACCTCCTAAATTTGCTTGATTTCGCGAGCTATGGGGATAAGGGTAAACCGTATTTCGCATTTCTTTCACTTCTGTTGGCGTTCTTATTCTCCTGCTGTTTCGAAAGCTTCTAATTATCCAATCTTAGAACTTTTATATTTTGTATATTGTAACATTCACGTTTTCATGTCGCATCCGTATAAAATGTCATTAACACTAATTTTCGTTCACCAGCAAAGATGTAGAAATCTAAGCTTTTATTAAACAATCGAGCACACTTTACAGAATTACCAGGTAAAGCAAAATTTTAATATTTTTTAAAGAAATTTCTGCAATATTAAAAGTGGTAAAAATTCTTTTAGAAATTTTCAAATCTGGATTCCTACGTATTACGATGGTGATATTTCGTTCTGTAATAGAAGTTCATGGCTTAACTGATAAAATCGTTACGGAAACGCCCCACCCCTTTAGTTCGGTTAAGCGGCGCTGTATTATACTTCTTTTTTGCCATTATTACCGTTTGCCAATTACTGCCCACGCGAAGTAACCAGGCGTGTTTGTATCTACTATATGGTACGTAAGAGGAAGAAGCTGCTGTCGATGAGAAGCCAAGGTTATTCTAGAGTATAAAGTTTAGGTTCACAGAGAGCAGTTGAATTGATGACGTCGCATTGGGAGCGCATGGCTGCGTCCCATTGTTACGTATCGGAGTAAATATCATGTTCAAGAGCTTTTTCCTGAAACCGAAAAACTTTTTATAAGCCTGAATTTTTGTGGAAACGTTGTTAAAGAGTCACAAATTACGAAAGAATAAAAATTTGGAGTGTTTAATCGACAATTTTAATAAAAGTCGGTGATCTTTCGAAGAAATCTCTATCTAAGAAATAATTACGTCGTATGTTATATATTTTTTAAAAACAAATTCATCTGAGACACTGAATGGTTTTTAAGAAAATTGAGAGTAAAGCATAATTTTACTTACGATTATAAATTACACATTCGTTAAAATAATAGTCTTGCAGATTCTTCATGTAGTAAAAAATTAAATTAAATATCTTTGAAAAATTCCTTAACTTGTAACATTTGATAAATATCAGCAAAAATAACTTGTTATTTTTTGCAGAATTGCTTTCATTGCACAATCCGTAATTGAATTATACACATATATATTGCATCTTAAATATATACATATATATTACATTTTCATACTCAGAATACTAAATATATAATAAATAAAATCTCTCAAACAATGCAATAATCAATATTTGCTTGCAATATTAGTAATAAACGGTTGTCTAATTGTTGTGTTTTAAAGAGAATAATAATAACAAAACATATCAAAACGGTCGCCCCTCTCAACGGCCACTTTTTCTTGGTACGGGAATTTTAACCTATATACATAATGTTAAAATACTCTAGGAACAGTTACTCAAACAGTTTTGAGCGACAGGGATAGTCCCTAGTTCAACTTCAATGAAATACATTCTTTTCGTTTCTCTGACCTTTGACCTTCCATTGAGAAAAGGCAGAGGAAAGAAAGAACAAAATATGCATTCATTTCGGAAATCCGCTTGAATGAATCACTCATTCCTTTTCGAAAATGAAGATAAAAGTGAGCTTCGGCCTCTATAGGGGTTGGGCATGCCAATGTTCATTTGCGCCCGTCTCCAATTATGGGTTGAGACCATCAGCTGAACAACTACCGACGAATTGATTAGGATTTACTTTCCCAATTCAATACGAAAATTGAAAAAAAAAAATGTCTTCATAAATTTGAAAAGATCCAAGCAAACAGAAATTATATCTTTTCACAAAAATAAATAAGTACTTTTTCTTTTCTTGATTCCGAAAATTGTCAGAAATAACAGATTAGGTCTTGATTAAATACATAATTTGTATTTCAGTTTGTGAAACCCCCTTATAGCGCCCACCCTTCTGAACGGATAATCTTCTTTGTGTCGGAGGGTGGCCGCTGTAGAGAGGTTTCACTGTATTTTAATTTTTTTTTGTAAATAATTACGAAAAGAGCACCCTAAATGTGCATGTATTTTAAACTTACACTTCAATGAATTTTTTATTGTTTAACCGGAGTTATATAATTTTTCAAACGACAGTAAGAACTGCAAGAAACAATTTAAAAAATTTATTTTCAAATTCAAATTTCAGTTAAAATTGTTAAAAGAAATTGTAACTAAACAATTAAAAAATTGTTTAGCTGCAATTACTTTTTTAAAACTTACCTACATCAAGTCAAAATTTGGTTATAATTTTTTAATAAATTAAAATTTAACTATTCGAAATTAATTGAAAAAGTAAAATTTAAGTTATGCTGAAAGTAGTAAAATTCACATCACCTCTCACGGATACTATGTACGAACCGCCACTGGGGAGGAATTATATTTGGCATAGGTCAAAAGTTTTTATACTATCCAGGAACCTTTAAAAGTATGCTAAGATTTCCCGACTTTTCGAGTATCTAATTATTCTAATAGAACGCAAAAGGTGTGCATTACTATGCTAATCAACGGGAAAAATATTATGCTTTTAATCTTCTGTTCGCGAAAAGAGCCTAAAATTTGATGGAAACGACAAAAGACAACAATATTTAACTCTACGCTAAAATTTTACAGGTTACAGATTTTGGTTTCTAATAGCATCTAAGTACCACATTTTCGTTGCCTGATGACAGAAAAATTATAATTCAAAACCATGTACTACATTTTGAGCTTGCGCAGAGAGGCCAAATTTTAGATGAAAAACGGAGGTGTTCTAAGTTTGAAAAATAAATTCATTGTGGTATTTTAAATTATAAAATGAAATCTTTATATATTTAGGATCCTATTTGACGGACGTATATCTTTGAATGGCAAATCAGACAGGAGCCTATGTCTTAATAATATAGTTAACAAGCATTTTGAATTCGCTTTTAGGGCTTGTTTGGGAAATGAATAAGCGTAAGACACGGTTTGCACATGGGAGCCATCGGGAGTGACCGAGAGGTCCAGGATCACTTACGGACCGATCTCGAGCGCATTGTCCTGTCTGGATTGTTCTGACAATATCCAGAAGGTACTTCTGGTCTTTACTAAGATCAGTTTTATTTATATTGATATCTAACTCCATTGCTTCGAAATTTCTCACGATTAGTCAGTTTGCTTATTTCCCTCCGTCCAAATATTCAAATTAAATGTTTGAATGGTAGCCCTTTGAAGTGAAGAAGCATATGAACCACTGCAGCGAGCGCTGAATTTTAAGCTATGCTGCGGAAGACACCATTTTTCCATCCTGTGTTTGTTGATGCACCGTCACAAACAATTGATTCAAATTCATTAATGTCAACATCATTATCTTCCAGGTACTTAAGAATGCACTTAGCTATATCACTAACGTTTCCACTTGCTGGTGTGACGTGACCGACATATTGCCCACCTCTTTCCTTATTCTTCGGTATATTTTAGATCCTATTTTTTCTTGAGAGGTAGTATTATTTTTCTACAATTAAAATTTATTCCCTTTGTTTCTATTAGCCGATCCATAGTTTGTATTATAGCTTGTCGTGTCTTTTGTTTCTTTCTCCTTATCTTGCTTTTATCTATCACTAGGGACTCGCATTACTCACATTAGAGTGATTCCTGAACCTGGTGGGCAATATGTCGGTCACGTCACATCAACAAGTGGAACCGTTTGTGATATAGTCAAGTGCATTCTTAAGTGTCTGAAAGATAATGATGTTGATATTAATGAACTGGAAGCAATTGGTAGTGATGGTACAGTCGCCAACAAAGAAAATGGGTCACCTGTGTAACTCTGGTATTTATTATCAGGTCTTCATAAAATTAGTGTTGATATGAATGGCTCAAGGGGAGAGGTTCATTCAGTTAAAAAAACTGATTAACCGAGGTAATTAACATAGTTAATTAACTTTAATCTCGGAATTTTCACTTTACGTCGATCAATTCTTTTCTCTGATTCGACTCCCCGTCCTTAAATTAGCCTCCCCAAAATTGTTTTATAGAGTTTTGATTAAAATTTCGAAAGTTATATGGTTTTGAAAAATGGACTTTCCTATTTTAAAGGAATTTTAGAAACTCCTGACGATATCTCGGAAAGTATTATATATTTTTCAAAATGTCTTCATGTCTTCCCTAAAATAAAACTTTATACACTACTTTTAACATTTTAAAAAAACACAAAATAACACTAAATTTACATAAAGTCATGAAAAAAATTCATAAATAAATAAAATTAATAATTTAAAAAAACTTTTTAAACATGACTGTGAAAAAAAGTGAATTCTAACATTGTAAAATTCTAACATGAGTGTAAAGCTGAGACGTTATAACGCCGATTTTCAAAAAATCAAGCGCATATCTATAATAGTTTCCAAAATACTTACAAAAAACTGCAAATTCCCACTGTTGAAAGATAATGCCCACTTTCTGAGGGACAGTTTTTTATATTTATTTGCATTTATCGGTACAGTCTTCATAAAGATCATGATTCATGAAAAGAAGACAGATAAATGCAAATAAATATAAATATGCGTTAGAGTTTGCCCGATGCGAGGACACGACCTGCTGTACGGGGGAACGGAGTGTAAAGAAGTTAGTCTTTAATTTTGCTTATTTATCAACTAGTTGAATACACAGTACAAAACTTTTCCCCGACGGAGGCACTGCATCCCCGATAGGGGGCCCTGTCCTCCCGGTTCCCCCACTGGCGCCACTCCTGTTTCAAAATGTGCAATTTTCGCAGAACAAAGTTGGCGCATATCAAGAATGAAATTTCCAGTCACTTTCTGTAGTGTGCCAACGGAAATGCAGGTACATGCTTACAGTTCAACTGTTCAAGCTCCTGCGGGGTTGAAGGTTTGTTGAAACCCGTGTGCTTCCATGTGCCCTAAAAGAAGTAGTCTCAGGAGGGTTATCTTTTGAATATGGATAAAGTGACCATTTATTTTTTCCCTCAAAACGGGACATTTTTAAATTTTTAAGTAAAATTATGTGAATTCATGAAAACACATATTTCTTCAGTTTTTATTTATTAATGAAAATAACAGGAATAAACACGTGAAAATAAATAATTCGTGTGATCTTGCATTTTCTGAAGAACGCATTTTTGCTTTAGTATATTTGGTGTTGATTTAAAAAAGGAATGAAATTCTGGACAGTATTTCTTAAAATTTACTTTTGTAATTAAATTTGCTTTATAAACTGCGACTGGCAACTGTGTTTTCAAGTTCGTCCGCAACTTACTCATAAAGATAAAGACCCTTTCTACGACTACATTAGCGCTGGTCAGACATAGATTATATTCAATAATTATACTAAAGTTCGCATGATTTATATTATTGGCGTGAAAGTGTTTGAACAGCTCCACCCAATGACTTTCGGTCTAAATATTCCCAGTGTTGTATTCTGTCACTTCATGCGCTGTAATGAAGCTATAACTAATTGCGAAATAGGAGGCTTCTGACCAACTTACATATGTGTGACACGTATAGCGCATGCTATGTCATCACCGGGCTACTAGACATTACCGTCGGAATTTTTATTTTTGGCGCCTGATTGTTTGAAATTGTTATCGTGGCTTGCTCTCTCTCTGAAAACGGGACATTTCGGCGTCCCGAAGCTGTGCTTTGGGAAAAAGAGCCAGGCTACCCAAAAACGGGATTGTCCCGCTCACAACGGTACGTATGGTGACACTAAGTATGGAAGCCAACCATGCGTGTTCCAGTAAAAGTGAATAGTTCAAAACAATGAGTATATTCTGGAAATTTCAAATTGGTTATCATTTTACTACTATTTCCATTGACACATTACAGCGGTGATTCGAAATTTTTTGGTATGCACTATCTCTTAGCTGCACGGTTTGAATCGATTGTGACGTGATTGCTTGCAAAAGACAAATAGGTGCAAAAAAGACAAAAGACTTATAGTCTATTTCTCAGACTCCGAATTACTCTAAATAATCATTAAGTGTTCATTAAATAAATGCTTACCATTTCAAGGAACCCTCTTCATTTCAAGCTGAAGTCTTTTTCTGTGAATTAAAAGTAATGGCTCGCTCAGTAATCCCTACAAAGATAGCAGAGTCATTATACGTTTTACAACTCCCTAAATCCGAAAAGACCATGTTTTGGACTATCTTTGGAATTTGTTTTATTGTCTGTCTGTGACCACGATAGTTCAAAAACAAACAGACTTGACTGTTGAAATTTGGTATAGAACAGAACAGAACACCATTTCATGCCTCCACAACTATACCGTTTTGGTTATTTAAATATTGTATCGGAAGACGCTCCTCAACTGTCTGTCAAGTTATGACAGAGGTAGTAAGTTAGTAAAGGTAGTCTAGTAAGATGACGATGGTCGGTTACTACAAAATCTCGATCATGGACACCAAAAACATTTACGGGTGAGTTTGACCTATTCTGCCAAACAAAAGATCGTGATACAAGAGCCCATGGGGATCATGAAACACTATAGCAACCCTGTTCCATCTCTAATCGTTTGCAAGTTACGGCGGATAAAATAATTTTGCTAAAAATCTTGAAAAAATCCAAATTTTAAAAGTTCTAGGAGATCCACATTCAAAAAAGTACATATTCTAAAAGAGCAGTTGAAATCTTTTAAAATGACACCATTTGATCAAAACACCTGTATTTCATGCCGAGTTACAAGCGCCGAAACGTTGAAGAAATGTAAAATCGACTTGTCGCTAAAATATTTAATATTGACTGCCGCAAACACCGTTCAAGCTAAAATCTGTTAAATTTATCAAACACTTGTCCATTCTATCAGCTTTCGAATGAGTCTACCATAAACCATATCAGCGTTTTATTTCGTGAGAAATTTAGTCTTTCGTTGGCAATACATCACTGAAATAGGTTGGAACACATCCGCATATCCGAAAGAGTTCCTAGTGGCGGATTTCCATACATTCCATTCAATCACCATCGTTTGATTGTGACTTTTTGTTGAATGTTGACACTGATTTCAGTGATGTATTGCCAACGAAAAATTAAATTTCATCTGAAATAAAACACTGATATGGTTCATGGTAGGCTCATTCGAAAGCTGATAGATTGGACAAGTTTTTGGTAAATTTGACAGATTTTAGTTTGAACGGTGTTTGCGGTATTCAATATTAAAGATTTTGGCGAAAATTTGATTTTGCATTTTGCCAATGTTTCGGCGCTTGCAAATCTGCTTGAAATACAGGTATTTTGATGAAAATTGTGTCATCGTAAAGAAGTTTAACTGCCCTTTCAGAATATGTACTGTTTTTGAGTGTAGATCTGAAAAAACGTTTTAAATTTGGATTTATTCACGAATTTTAACAAAATTCTTTTATTGTTCGGCTCATCGGAGTTATACATTATATATTTAAGATACTCATATGCTGTCGCTTAACGAGCATCACCACCTATCTCAAAGTTTCAAAGAGATAGAAAAACTGCATTTTTTGCAATTTTTTCACATCTGGTACTGACATATGTCCTCCTGTTCATGTCTAAGCTAAATAAATGCTGGAACTACAGATTGAATTGTATAAATCAAGAATGGCGGGAATACTTTTCTGCATTCTTGATTTGTTGCATTATCTATATTGGCTGAATGAACTCCCTGGGAAATCGTGCTTTTTCCCGCGGGACGTCATTCTTTCTGGCTTGCAGACCCCTCAATTAAAAAAAATGTGTGAGCCTCAATAACACAGTAACAAAATACGAATGTAGCAGAAAAAGAACATGACAAACGTATTTCCGTAAACTGCAATAATATAATTATGTTATTGTATAGAATGGAACTGGGGTGGGTCGTGCATAGGCTCTACGAAAACTGCGGTACCTCCAATTTTTTCAAGGTATAAATATAATCAATAATTTATTTAATTAATTTTGCATCTAATATTCAAATCCATCAACAATTTAAGACTTTTTTCGTATTAGAGCCTCCGATCTTCTATATCTTTATCAACACAATATATCCCAGAATTTGGAGCCAGGACGGCTAAATGTCGGTTGGTGGGGTATACGTGTAACTTTATTTAAAAAGAAGTTTACAATCTTATATCTTTTAACAATTTTGAATTCAGAATAACAATGAACAAAAAATTAAACATTTGTAAAAGTAATAGAGGACAAAAGAACATATAAGAAACAACAATAAAACATATAAGAAATATTTAACATGTCATAATAATTTGAAGAGAAGTTCCTCATTCTTGTAAAGGAAATCCATAAGATTTTGAATCCTACCTCGGGAAAGAGGGTTCTGCATTACTCTTTGCCACCATAGTTGTATAAGAACTGTTGTAGGCTTTGTAAGGTGATATGAACTTGTCAGGGCACACTCCGTTGCGTCGTGAATACGGCTACCTTGTTCACCACAGCCACAGAGGTCAGTTCACCACAGACACAGATGTCAGTTCACCACAGACACAGAGGTCAGTTCACCATAGACAGAGATGTCAGTTCCAGTCTTCTGGGAAACGTAAGGAAAAAACTGTATGTCTTTCTTCGTAGAAGGGGAAAATTTCTAAAGTACAGTAAAACCCCGGAAAACTGAAACCCGGGTTATCCGAAATGCCACTCAAGTCGAAAACACCAAAAGCACGAACTGTACTTTACGGAAATATTTGCGAAGTTGCGACTTTTTTTGCAACTTTTTTCCCACTCTTTTTTATTTTAAGCCTTCCCAAGAAAGTCAGTGATTAATTTTAGGAAGCTAAAATTAAAATTTATGGGTATTAACAATATTAATTAAGATATGGTTTTCCTTTGCCTATCAGGTGCATTGCTCCCCAAACTAGATGGTGGAAATGTTCCGCCCGACTGAGGGTTAACTTTAATAAAGAAGACAAGTGCAGCCTACAAAGAGAGATTTGAATTCGTTTTACACTCAGAACATTACAGAATTACATACAGTAACTACATACAATACGTAATAGATGTTCATGGTTTTACCGAAAAATTCGTTATACGGAACGGTCCCCCCCCCTTTAGTTCGGTTAATAGGGCTGCACTGTAATTTCAATTTTTAACAAATGAGGGCGCTGCTATCGATTATCACTCACAAACGGGAATTTTCTTTACATCGTCTTCCTTAGTTACGGAAACAAGTCAAGAATAATACCTACAATGGCTCGTCTTAATATTGTTGTTGTAGTACTTCGCGTATTCACCTCATGAAATTTGCGTGAAGCCGCGAGCTATGAGGATAAGGGTAAACAGTACTTCGCAATTCTTTCACTTCCGTTGGCGTTCTTATTCTTCTTCTGTATCGAAAACTACTAATTATCCAATCTTAGTTCTTTTAGCGTTTGCATATTGTAACATTCCCGTCTTCATTTCGTATCCGTACGAAATGACATTAACACTAACTTTCGATTACCAGCCTAGATATAGAAATCTAAGCTTCTCATGAAAGAAATGTTATGCTTGTAACATTTAGTTGGAAATCCACAATATTAATATTATATATAGAAATTTCTGCAATATTAAAAGTGGTAAAAATTCTTTCTGAATTTTTGAAATCTCGATTCCTAGGTATTACGAAGGTGATATTTAGTTTTGATAATAATTCGTTTCATTTTGCAATTGCATGTCTAAACTAAAAAAATTGTTACGGAAACGTCCTCGCCCCATTTAGTTCGGTTAACCGGCGTTGTATTATACTTTTTTTTTGGAATTATTACCGTTTGCCCATTACTACGCACACGCAGTTACAAGGCGTGTTTGTTTCTACTATATGGCACGTAAGAGGAAGAAGCTGCTGTCGATGATACAGATGTTAGAAGCGGGGTTCTTAAATGTTTTTCCGTTCAGAGAGAGTTAGAAGAGTTAAGAGTACCACCTTTAAGAGTTAATTTGTGACCGTCTGCTATTATGTGTTGCGACCATCAGCTGAACAGACTTCAGAACATTTAAATGTCATTATTTTCTATTCCTCAACCGACAGATTAATTAGGATTTAATTTCCGAATTCAAGAACAAAATTGAGAAATGTTATCTTCAAAAAGTTGAAAAGATCCAACCAAACAGAAATTTTTTGTAAATCTTTTTGTAAATAAATGCGAAAATAGCATCCTAAATATCCATGTATTTCAACCTCAAACTTCAGTGATTGTTTTATTGTTCAACCACAATTAGATAATTTTTTTAAACGATAGTAAGAACTGCAATAAAGAATTTAAAATAATCGTATTAAAATTGAACTATTCGAAATTAATTTAAAAAAGCAAAATTTAAGTTATGCCGAATGTAATATAAGTTACATCACCCCTCACGGATACTATGTACGAACAACCACGAGAAGGAATTATATTTGGCATTGGTCAAAAATTCTTAAATTGTCCAGTAATCTTTAAGAGTACGCTAAGATCTATTGATTTTCCGAGTATCGAATTTTAATAGGGTGCAAGAGTTGTATATTATCATGCTAATCAAAGGAAATAATTATACCTTTAATCTTCGGTTCGCGAAAAAAGCCTAAAATGTGATAAAAATGACAAAAAACATCAATATTTAACTCTACGATAACATTTTATAGGCTATAGATTTTGATTTCTAATGGCATCTAAGTACCCCATTATAGTTTCCTGATGACAAAGCAATTATATTTCAAAAACATGTACTACATTTTGAGTTTGCGCAAAGGGCCCAAATTTGAGAGTTTAGATGAAAAATGTAGGTTTTCACAGTTTCAAAAATAAATTCATTGTGGTATTTTAAATTATGAAATGAAATCTTTCTATATTTAGGATCCTATTTGACGGACGAATATCTTTGAATGGCAAATCAGACAGGAGCATATGTGTTAATAATGTACTTCACAAGCATTTTGAATTCGCTTGTAAGGATTGTTTGGGAAATGAATAAGCGTAAGACCCGGTTTGCACATGTCAGCCATCGGGAGTGATTGAGAGGTCCAGGAACTCTTACAGCCAGATCTCGAGCGCATTGTCCTGTCTGGATTGCTCTGACAATATCCAAAAGGTACTGTTGGTCTTTACTAAGATCTATATTATATAAAACGCTTATGCGTGGCGCAAAAAGGACTTTTATTTCTTTCTCCCCGTTGACAACGATCAGTTTATTTACCAATCTCAACCCTGACGCCGAGCATTCCGCTAACCGCTTGAGCTAATCGCTTACGTATTACAGGAGAAGTCGTTACTTTTTTGAATTTATTTATTTAAATTGAGCTCTTTGCAAACTATTGAATACAATTTGCTTAGAAGGGAGCAGTGTACAAAGGAATCCCAGGATGAAAGATTTCAGCGAAGATCGGCCAGAAATGCCGCCGACAGGCTTAGGCGAGCCAGAGCACGCAACGAACAACAAATGGCTAATAGGGTGAATTCCCAAGTCGAAACGAACGTTTCCGAGCACGACTGCAGTCTGATGATGGAAATATGCAATTTTTGTCAAGCACTTCATTGGCGAAATGAATTGAACTCCAGTAACAATTATACCAAATGCTGTCACGATGATAATCTTCGTTTACCGAATCTGGCGGAAACTCCCGATCTTTTAAAGGAATTGCTCACTAACAATTCACCAGAGGCCAGAGACTATCAACAACATATAAGGGAATAAAATGCTGCACTAGCGTTTGCGTCTATGGGGGCTGAAGTAAAAGCACCTCCTGGCAATGGCCCATATTTCTTCCGAATCCATGGTCTGATTTACCACCGGATTGCTCCACTGTATTCTAATGAAAGATTTAAACCTAGCGATAGACAATTGTATACTTTTGACGCCTCTGAAGCCAACTGCCGGCGTTTGGAAAACAATCCATCTTGCCTAAGTTCTGTGATGGAGAAGTTGGATGCATTGTTCCGTACAATAAATCCTTAATCTGAATCATATTTGCAAATGCATCAGTTGATTCAATCGAATGTTTACGTCAAAGTGATTTTTATGGAACATCCCGACTTGGATATGCGTCGATATAATGCACATACTTCCAGGACAGGTTGCAGCCATATTTGGCGGAGATGATAGAAAACCGCCAGCAAATATGGATATATGCATGTATACAATTGGAGAGGGTTGTAAAAATATATCTCCATGAAATCAATGTAACGATCCAATGGTTTAGCCATTTTTCTTTCCTAGAGGGGAACAGGGTTGGTCAAATGAGATGGAGCATGTTGAGGAGAAATTTTCTGTCAAAAGAAATAGAGTCACTCAATTGCAGTTTTATACATATAGACTTTCAGTTCGTAGTGGCTTTAGTCTTTTGCATAGTAGTGGCAAATTATTTCAGCAATATGTAGTAGATGACTACTAAAAAACTGAAGGATCCCGCCTTAACTACATCCGCTTAAATAAAAAGGATCTAAGAGTAGAATTTTACAGGGGACTCTTAGATGCTCTAACAACTCGAGCCTTAAATAACAATTTACGAGTGGGGAAATTAATTATATTGCCTTCTTCTTTTCAAGAAAGTCCCCGTTCCATGCAACAGAATTATCAGGATGCAATAGCTATGGTCAGGAAATACGGGCGACCTGACATATCTGTGACGTTAACCTGCAACCCGTCATGGCCTGAAGTTTTAACTTCCCTTCATCGTCGGGAAAAACCTGAAAACAGACCTGATATTGTCGTAAGAGTTTTTAAGATGAAGTTATTGGAGGTCTTGGAAGACCTTATAGAACGTAAAGTATATGGGTGTGTAACTTCCTACATATATGTTATCGAATTTCAAAAACGGGCTTGCCTCATTGTCACATTTTACTAACATTGGAATCTTCCTCAAAATTTCGTACTAAAGATGACATAGATAAATTTGTTAGCTCAGAATTACCGATTATTAATGTAAATCGAAGGCTTTTTGAAGTCTTAACCAAATGTGTGGTCCATGCCCCCTGTGGTATTATAAATCCAAATGCTCCATGCATGAAAGATGGTGAATGCTCTAAACAGTTCCCAAAAGCATTCGGAGAGGAGACAGAGGAAAATGTACATAGCTATCCAGTTTACAAAAAACGGTGTTTAGAACCAGTTAGAGTGGGCAAACATTACATTGAAAACCGTTGGATAGTACCATATAATCCATGGCTATCTAAAAAATACAATGATGAGCACATGAGTATTATTATGCTGATATCCCTCGGCATTGTGTATTTGATAAAGCTTCTACAAAATGGCAAAAGAGGCAAAGAGGGGGCCAACAAATAATCGGAAGAATGCCTGTGGTTAGTGTACAGAATTCTGATAGATTTTACCTTCGAATGCTATTATTAAGAAAAACTGGTGTGATAAGTTTCGACTATCAAAAACTACCGATGGAACATTGTGTGAAAGTTTTCAAAAGGCATGCAAAGAGCTCGGGCTTCTAGATGGTGATCAGCACTAACGTGACACTCTTCTTGAAGCAGCAAGAATGTAAATGCCTATCTACCTGCGAATTTTGTTTCCTATAATTTGTGGTTTTGGGGAAGTTGAGAACATTCCTGACCTTCTGAATCAACATAAACAAACCCTCTCTAAAGATTTTGTGAATAGGTATTCGGAAGAAACTGGCCCCCTTTACAGCCTTGCAGAATTAAATGAACTGCAATCTTATGGCCTTAATTTACGAAAAGTGAATCTCCCTTCAGTAGACTTACACTGTGATCTCTTCCGATTATCCTATGATGCTATGGAAGAACAGTCTAAGGCTAATGCAAATATTGAAAAGCTAAATTCTGAACAAAGATATATTGTCTATAAAGTGGTATATGCGATATATGAGTATCAAACTGATATGCAGAAGTGCGTTTTTCTTGATGGTCCTGCTGGAACAGGCAAAACTTTTGTGTATTCGATTCTATAGCATGAAATTAGAGGAAAAGGCAATCACGCCATTGCTGTAGCATCAACCGGGATAGCAGCTACATTGTTAAATGGAGGAAGATCTGCTCACTCTATTTTTAAAATTCCCCTTACACTGAATGCCACTTCAACATGTAATTTTAAACCAAGCACCTCAGAAGCTAAAATTTTATTGGATGCTAAGGTAGTTGTCTGGGATGAAGCTCCAATGACACATGTTCATGCCTTTTCAGCTGTCTATAGACTTCTGAAAGACCTTACTGAATGTGATGATGATGAATCTGATGAGGGTGGAAAAATAATTTTACTAGGTGGAGATTTTCGCCAAGTCCTTCCAGGCATTTTAAGAGGTTCCCGATCTTTGACATTCAAGCTGCATTAAAAAACATTGAGTTTGGTCTGATTTTTTCGTTATGAAATTAACTGAAAATATGCTTGCTTTTGATTCTGTAAAAGAATTTGCGAGTTGACTTTTACATGTTGGTGAAGGTGAAAGTGGAGAGAAAATTGAGTTGCCAAGATTTTGCTATCCAGAAATTTAAGATCCCGTTGAACAACTCTTTAGTGACATAGATTTTAAAACAGTGACACCAGAAGAGCATAAAGGTCGAGCTTTTCTCACCGCAACAAACGATTTATGAATTCAAATTAATAATCGTGTCCTGGAGTGTATGCCAGGAAATGAAGTGATTTATGACAGTATGGGTAATATAGTAAGTAATGAACCGCAAGACCAACTCGCATACACCGAGAAATTTTTAAATAGTTTAACTCCAACTGGAATGCCACCTCATAAGTTGAAATTAAAACCAGGAGCTACCATTATGTTACTAAGAAATTTACCACCTTCTAAAGGTCTGTGCATTGGTACGAGACTAATAGTAATTCAATTGCAGAAAAATGTCATTGTGGCAAAAAAAATTACTGCTGATAATAACAATGAATCCTACCTCATACCTCGAAAACCTCTCATTCCATCTGATAGTAATATGCCTTTTCAATTGAAGCGTGAACAATTTCCTATTACATTAGCCTTTTCAATGACCAGTAAATAATAACCATAAATAAAGCCCAGGGACAAACTTTTGATAAAATTTGTTTAGATCTAACCAAACCAGTTTTTAGCCATGGTCAGTTGTATGTGGTCTTTCTGAGTAAGATTCTCTGATTCTGTCACTGTCGTGTGGCCAAACTCTGAAATTTACAATTGTGTATATAGGTAAGTTTTGTGAATTTTCGAGATAGTACCCTTTTATGATACTAATGTTGTGCACTATTCACTATGTGTAACTATAAAAATTACAGATAAGGACCAGAGAACTAATTATACTTCAGAAAAGTTCTCTTTCACGCTGTTCTCGGAGAATGATTAAGGTTGCATACTGTTTGCAACATGTAAATATATAGATTAGATTTTTTGGCACCTCGTTTGTACAGACTATTTTATCCCAGATATATTTTTACTGTAAGCGAATTTACTTCATTCTACTTATGGGAAGCATTTCTGAACTACATTTCATTGCATATAAGGCATATTTGAAATTTTGGTGGAAAAAGCAATGTTTTTAAACATTTTTTGAAGATTTGGAAAAAAGGCTATCTTATCAGTTTTAATTTTAAAAAATTGTTGGAAAGAAGTTGTGCTAAAATAAACTGTTGAAGAAATAGTCAAAAGTGTCTGTCAAAAAGTTTTAAATGATTATTTCTGATTGATGAAAATAATTTTGATTTTTAATCATCTTTGAATTATAAATATTAACTTTCAAATTTCTTTTGCATGTATTTTTTTACATTTACATTTACATATATACATTACATTTACATATATATATATATATATATCTGTACTACCAGAAGATTTCAGTTGTAGAAGCTAATGAAAAATTAATTTTAGGAGTTCATGCAATTTCAAATAATTTAAATTTACCTTTAATAATTCATGTGCTTATACTTTTCTAATGCTAGCACAAACTCCTAACTGTATGGTTGGCGAGCGAAGTGAGCTGGGATGACACGGTGATCCCGAAAGAATCACAACGTGATTCGTGGCGGCTGGCGAGTGGAGGGAGCAGGGGGTGTAATATATATATAAAGATTTTACAACAACTGTACTAGGGCACGCAGTGTCTTCATTGTAGCGAGCGAAGCGAGCTGGGTTTGTGTAGCAAACCCCGGAGGATTGCAATGCAATTCTCCGGGGGTCGCGGCGAGCTTTAGCGAGCAGGGGGCAGAGCCCCCTAGTCAGTTTTAATTATTATGATTTCATCTTACTCAATTGCTTTAAAATTTCTCACAATTATTCAGTTGTTTGAGTATTTTCCCAGAAAATGACGCTGGTCTCTTCGCCTCTACGTCCAAATATTCAAATTAAATGTTTGAATGGTTGCCTGTTGAGGTGAAGTAAGCATATGAACCAATGCAGCGGCCGCTGAATTTTAAACTTTATGCTGCGGCCCTAGTAGCAAAATGTCATCGGCCATTGAAAGGCCTTTCATCGAAACCCGATCACACAATGATCGGCCGTTGAACGGATTCTTATCGGATAGGGATGAATTTTCATCGGGAATTGCTCCGAAATGTCTCATCGGCCATAGATCAGCCGATCATCGATATCGGATGAGTTTTGCTAGCCGATACGATAGAAAACCGAGCAGTGCGGTTTCATGGCGATGAATTTCCGATAACTTTTAGATGAATATACAAACAGATTTGGATGTGTGTACGATGAAAAAATTGTTTGGTTGTTTTTTTTAATAAACGAGATGGCCAGTAGATTTTAGGTTGAAAAGATTTTGGCAATAAGCACATGGATATCAAAATATACCAAATTATTAATATTTTTATTTTATGAGATTGCAAAGAACCAGTGGCGGTGTTAACAACTTGGATGCCTCCTGCAAAATGTTTAGATGGGGCCCTCCTAAAAAAATAATGCATGATACTTTTGCATAGTTCACTTTTCCAACTATTTAACTAATTATATTAGGGAAGTTGTGTTACTTTAAATTCAAAGTTAGTGTGACGAAACTTTCCCAAATTATACATATTATATTATGTATATGATTTATTCGACATATTTATTATGAACTCTCCACTGATGACTCACTAAAATATAGTAAAAAAGTTTACTTTTTCGGAAAGAAAAACCTTTCATGTTCTAGTTCATAAAATTATTGAAATAAAGTTTCTGTGATGCAGACAGTTTTTAATTTGACACTTCAATCAAAATTGTCTGCTTTTTCTTTCACTTACATGGAGTATTGGGTATAACTTTTTTTGGTTTAATGTTTTAGTTATAAGCTGCAAAGCTTCATGAACAATAAATTTTAATATTTTATAAGCTTTAACTCATGATAAAAATTGTAAATCATCTATATAATGGTTAACATAATTGCTTATAAATATACTTTTTGCCAGCAAAAAATGTTTATTTTCAGTCCCCTGTCGGAGGCCCCTTATGTCCCGGGGCCTACTCGCACCCTATATGGCTGCCAGTGCAAAGAACCAATATGTTTTTAACGTACAAAGCAAAGCCTTAAGCATAAAGGAGCTTTATGCCAATATTGAAAGAAAAAAATCCAGATTTTTGCTGAGCTGTAAAGCCCTGCATAAACAAGTTTTATACAAGGAAAATTTATGCACATTGAAAAACAAAAGGAATTTTAACAAATTTTATATTTAAGTGAAGACATTCTGCACAGATAACTTTTAAATCGTTCCACTTCTTCCAAAAAAAAAAACCTATTTTATTGCTATTTTTAGCAGCATATTTATAATGTTTGAAATGTTGCACCTACCAGTGTGGGGAATGCTGAAATCAGTACCATATTCTGGTCAAAATGAATAATTTTCTCTCTTAAATGATCTCTTTAGAAAATCAAAAACAATAACCAACAAATTTTATCGTATTGCACCTTGAATGCAAGAGAGCCACAAGTGCATAAATACTGTATTGAATGTAATAGAGCCAGAAGTGCTAAACATTATTGTTTTTCAAATTTAAATGAGCAGAAACAAGAGAAACAGCATTCCAAATTTTCGCATTTGCATTCAAGGTGCGATATGCACAATTGTGTAAATTAATAAACTAATCCTATTCTTTCCTTCCAATAACTTCTTTCAATCTTTACACAGCAGTAAGCATTACAGTATTGCACTCCAGATGTCTATAAATCTATATATTCCTAGAAAGATTAAAAAAAAAAGAATTGCAAAAAGTAAACATTACACTTTTATTTTACACATATATATTTTTTATTTACAATCATTTTACACTTTCATTTATGAATTTTTTATGTTTGCATTAAACTTGCTCGAAGATTTCTTCCTCCATCCCTATAGTTACTGCTGAAAACATGATATTATTTCTCACAGCATCTATAAAAAAGAAATCAATGTACCATTATTAATTTGCAACAATTATATATAAATCATACATTGATTTAAAGAGATAAATCATTAAACAAATTTATAAACCCTGGCAAGTTTCTGAATGAAAATTCTTTGGAACCATTCAAATGCCCAAGAGAAAATTAACCAAATTATTCTGGGATTTGAAGAACTGGTTTCTGCCTTCATATGTTTCTCAAGAGAAGGAAGGGGGAATTAGTTTTTCCAACCCAGGAGGTGCCGAAAGGAATCATCGAACCAAATATGAAAATTAAAAATAACACACAAAATTCAAAATCCTATCCCTTTATATTAAGTTCAAAACCCTTAAAATTTAAAGTAAATTTTTTTCTACATTATATTAAAATGTTCCTGCCTTTACCCCCCAAAAATAGAACATGAATGACATACTTGCAATAGCTAGGAAATGTGTGAGACTGTAGTCAGATTAGACAAAGAGCTTTATAGATTATCTATAAAGTAGATAAAACTTTCTCGTTATTTTGGCAAGATAAAAGATTTTGCTCAAGAGTTCAATCTGAAATCCACTATAAAACTCCAAAGATTTGACAGGTATGCCCATCATCAAAAGTCAAAATTTTTTACTGATAACAAGCAATAACACTATTACAATACAGAACATTCTAAAGCAATATCCTCTCACATTTTCTGAAGTAAAAAATTTGCCACAGAAACCCAGATAACACACACATATATATATGACATCAGACATCAAGCCTAACCATCAACAAAGTACAAAATAAAAAATTAACAAAAATCACCTTGTTTACGAGATTGAATGTTGAAAATCCCAATTCTACATTCCTAATTCCCTTCCAATGGCATTTTAGTAGAAAGCACCTTGCTGAGAATCCTGTAACGCCACTCAGGAAATCACACTGAAAGAATGAAAATTGATTAAATGTATGATTTGATACTGTTCTTGTAAATTTAAAATTTTGACGATTCCATAAGATACTTTAATAATATTTAAAAACACAGCATCCTCCTTAAATAAATTGAAACCTATTGCTATTAACACAATATTGGAAGAGAAATTGGCAAAAAGCTTAAAAAACAATTAGATTTTGAAAAAAATTGAAAATGGCCAATTTCGAGGGGGAAAAAATCTTAATTTGTTAGATAAACAGTAATAATCAGTTAAAATATTGTTACCCACAACTGATGTGAACTAAATGAGAAGCTAACAGATGGTATATAAGAAAAAAAATGGGAAAAAAGCAAAGTTTATTCATCTGGTTTAATGATCTTTCTGTAAGTCACATGTCAACAGATACTTAAATTTTTGGGTAAGAGAAAATTTCACATATATGTTATATATTCTTGTTCGTATCAACAAGGTGAAGCTTTTAAAAACAGTTTTAATGTTATACACAAAATATTGGAAGAGAAATTGGCAAAAAGCTTAAAAAAACAACTAGATTTTGAAAAAATTTAAAATGGCCAACTACGAGGGGAAAAAATCTTAATTTGTTAGATAAACAGAAATAATCAGTTAAAATATTGTTACCCACAACTTATATGAACTAAATGAGAAGCTAACAGTTTGTATACAAGAAGAAATTGGGAAAAAGTAAAATTTATTCATCTGGTTGAATGATCTTTCTGTAAGTCACATGTGAACAGATACTTTAATTTTTGGGTAAGAGAAAATTTCGCATATATGTTTTATATTCTTGTTCGTATCAAGAAGGCGATGCTTTTAAAAACAGTTTTAATGTTATACACTCAATACTCGAAGAGAAATTGACCAAAACAACTTAAAAAAACAACAAATGTTGCTTAGAAAAACTGGATTTTGAAAAAATTGAAAATGGCCAATTTCGAGAGGAAAAAAAATCTTAATTTATAAGATAAACTGAAATTAACAGTTATCATATTGTTACCCACAACTGATAGGCACTGAAAACTTCTGGAATTGACTGGCAGAGAAGGATGAACTGAAGAAGACTGCGAGAACGTTTGTTTACATTCGAGTACGAGAGCAATTGTTTACAATTTCTAAAATTACCACGAATTTTTTTTAGGCATGCGTATGCAAATTTCTTTATACACAGAGAATAAGTAATTATTCTATAATGAATACATTGTTTTGCACTGATAATAATAATTATTCAATCATAGGTTTCGTGTTAATGTTATACCTACTGTAGCTTCTGAATAGCAACTTTAGTATATCTAACTTTCAAAAATGCGTTATAATAATTTTATTCATTTACTAAACATACCGTAAGTAATAAAATTAATAAAGATAATTAAGAATAAAATAAATACTTACATTTTTTCCAAATGAAAGATGGTGAAATCTAGCAGTGTCAGGTCAAGTAGTGGCAGCCATTGAAGTTGAAGTTGAAAATACTCTCGAACGACACATCACTGGGTCGTTGACCAATCAAATTCGACTAACAGTGATTTCATGCATTATCCGATATCGGAACGATATCTATATGCCGTGAATTTCCGATCGGCAAATTCCCAGATAGCACGTAAGTTTGCAGCAAGTTTGATTTTGACTTGTCATGGCAAAATTTGACGCGTGAAACTTGAATCGAACTTGCAGCAAGTTCGATGTGACATATAGCGCCACCTCCTTTGCAAATCAAACTTGCTGCAATTTTGCAAAACAAGCTTCCTGCAAAGATAGCACAATAAAGAGATAATTATCTTTGTCTCTGTTTTAAATAACATCCGATTTCTAATAGCATCTCCTAGACCGTAATTCTTTTTTATTAATTGAATAAATCAATGATAATTTGTGAAAAAAATAACTTTTTTATAAAAAAAAAGTTTGAAACATTTTCCATCTTTTTACTAAATATATCACTCTCACTTTAAAGAAAACTATATTGCCTTTTTCTTAATGTTGAAATTTTAACGTTTATAAACAAAATTAAATCTAAAAAACAGTCAGTGTTTCTTGAAGAATAATAACTAGACATTTTGTCCCATTTTAAAGTAATTACTTTTGAACTCTAATTTCATAATTTATTCTACTACCAAAACGTAGTTATTAGCAAAAATCGCTCTCTCTTTGACTTCAAATCATATTCTCAACTCAAAAAATTAATGAAATCCAGAAAATAGTTAAAAATAAATCGTATACGAATCGAATCAAACGATCTATTAGCGAAATCTATCTTCTCCTCTCAGAGTTCAACTGGCTCAATGGTTAGCGTCTCCGCTTCGGAACCGGGAGGTCGCGAATTCTATCCCGGGTTGTGTTTCGTACTCTGTTTTTGCTATAATTTGCGATAAGTTTGCACGGCAATCTTGCTGCAAATTCGTTTCATGGTGACTTCGAAAATTTGGTTAACTTGCTGCAAGCTTGCACTGTTGTCATGACAAATTTGTGGCAAGCTTGCTGCAAACTAAAATTGCTATCTGGGTTTTCATCGGAAATACTGCTCATAAACATATCATTTTCCGATCAAATTTACCAAAACTGAAACCGGTTCTCGGATACTGATCTAAACGATATGGTCTCGAAGATATTGGATCAGTTTCCGATGAATTCGATGAAAGGCCAGGCAAAAATCGATGAGTTCATGCTACTAGGGTATATACTAAAACTCAGCAATATTTTTTTTCTATCGCACTCTAGCAAGTTCTGCTAATGCGAGAGCGTGCGCGAGCGAAAAGGAAACAGGAGAAAATGCCCTCCTTCGCTATCGCTGAATAGTTTGCGCATGCGCAGAGATTTTGCTCCCACCCAGCTAAAAAAAATCTGCAGAAAATCTGCAGAAAATCTGCAGAAAAAATCTGCAGAAAATCTGAAGGTATTTGGAACATGTTTTCTTCAGATTTTCTGCAGAAAAAAAATGCAGAAAATCTAAAGAAAACATGTTCCAAATACCTTCAGATTTTCTGCAGAAAAAAAATATGTTCCAATTACCTGCAGATTTTTCCACATCCAAGGTTTAATTATTAATTTCAATTATTATTAATTTAATTTATGAATAAACTTACTTAAACGATTTGGAGTGTGACGAAACTTCAAGCTCTTGTCTGGGATTTGAACTCACGATCCTATAAGCAGGCGCGTTACAGGCAGTTGCCCTAACCACACGGCCACGTCGGCATACGCGAGGTAGGGGTAAATTAATCTATTTAAGTTATAACCTCACCATGGCTCTCGTGGCGCCATCTAGTTGTGTAAAAATCAACCAAGGTCAGAATATTTGTTTCAAAAGTCGTAGAGATGTGTAACAGATGAGATTAGTAATATTTTTGTTCAATAATTTAGATTCTCAGTTTCAATAAATTCATTTTCACCTTCTGTATTTCTGGGAAGCCTTCTCTCCATCCAAAGGGCGAAAGCTCCACTTTTCCTTTCTTTTTCGAGGAAAATATCTAGTCAGAAAGACAGTTGGAAAACTAATTGGAAATTAATTCAATTATGGGGTAAAAGTTTAAAATGGTAAAACCTCAAATATTTATTTTAAAGATTAATTTAGAATTCATTTTTTCAGTGGCATATTTAAAAAATTTAGTCCTAAGACATTTTTCCATTGGGAAATTTTTTGAAACTCCTGTCTGCTGTAGAATTAAACAATAATGATAATTACATTCTAATTTTGTTTTATATCCATTGGAAAATAGAGCTGCAATATTAGAGAATATGGTGCAAAATATGTATTTAGAGAAATGCAGATATTATGTAATTGAAGTTAAATCTTCAAAAAATCAACAGATATTGGTCGAGTTTAAAGATTTTGCGAAAATATGCTAAATAACTGCAAATTAAAATAAAGACAAAATGCAAAGTCTTACAAAATCTATAGGATATTTAAAGAAAAAAATATAAATAAATTTTTTGCAGATTTTATGCAGATTAAATTGAAGAAAAAATGCAGATATTTTGTTGTCTTATAAAATCAGCAGAATATTTAGAAAAAAATATAATAAGAAATTTTTTTGCAGATTTTATGCAGATTAAATTGAAGAAAAAAATCTGCATTTTTTCTTCAATTTAATTATGCATTTTTTCCAAAAAATATGCAGAATATTTAGAGAAAAATGAAATAAGAAAATTTTCTGCAGATTTTCTGCAAATTAATTTGAAGAAAAAAATGCAGATTTTTTTGTCTTCAAAAAATCTGCAGAATATTTAGAGAAAATATAAGAAGAAAATTTTCTGCAGATTAATTTGAAGAAAAAATGTAGATTTTTTTTTGTCTTCAAAAAATCTGCAGAATATTTAGAGAAAAATATAAGAAGAACATTTTCTGCAGATTTTCTGCAGATTAATTTTGAAGAAAAAATGCAGATTTTTTCTGTCTTCAAAAAATCTGCAGAAATCTTTAAGAAATCTTCAAAAAAAGACATTTTCTGCAGATTTTTTTTAGCTGGGCAGTAAGCAAGGAAAAGATTGAATATGCAATTTGAAGGCCTTTTTCCAAGCCAATTAAAACGAAATTTGGGCACAGATCTATTATATATGTTGCCAACCGTCATATCCATTTTTATTTATCTAAGCCAAACGGTTTCGGAGATAAAATTTTTAACAGTAAGCGATTATACATACCTACAGACAGTCAACCCTTTGATAGATTTGGCCCAAACTTTTATACGGACCTACATTTGTGATGAAAGAAATGTGTACCAAATTTTATCCTTCTAGCTATTTACGTTTATGAGTTAAAGAGTTCACATGAACGCGGACAGACAGACAGACACACAGACTTTCCGCAGATGGATTTTATCCAAAATTTGATAGAAACCTTCAAATTATGTGAAAAGATCGCATACCAAATTTCTTCTCCATAAGTCTAATAGTTTTCATGTTATCGTGTTCAAAACAACATCACCAGCCGCTCAATCCCGCATCTGGCCACCCTTCCCCAGATGCGGGAGTGAGTTCAGTGGATGGGGCTGTTCAGTGGGTGGGGCTAGAAATGGAAACAAATGTCAGCAACCACGGCAATCATTCCGCCCTACTTAGGCTGAGCCCTCTAAACGAGCCTTCTCCCTATGACTGTGAAGTCAAAACTGAGGGAGGAAGACAAAAGAGAGAGAAAAACAAGAAGTAGACTTTAATTCTCTAAAAATTTACAGAAACGAAGTGGGAGTGGAATCAGCGGGTTTCATCTGAAAAAGGGAAAGGCCAAAAATGGGGAATAACGAGTTATCGTGTTCACAGAGAGACGCTCAGACAGAAAAACACACAGACAGACAGACATAATTCAAAAATTTTGTTTTTCGAATTCAGGGAGGCCTAAGACTTGGAGATTCATCAAAATCTCGAATTCGAATTTTTTGACGATTACAATACTTTCTCTTTGTATACTTTGTAAACGAGAAATTAAAAAACGAGTGAATACCCTTGAAACTCCCCTGCCATCGATTCTTGACTAGCCGTCAGAGGACCACCACTACGCTATTCGCGGCCCATGGGTTGGGAACAGCTGGTTTAGAACATGCAGGGGAGAAAATGTGAAATAAAAAGTGAATCTTTCTAAAATTCTTTCTTGTAATAATAAAATCAATTAAAATTGCTGAATCAACAACCCTCAGAAAAACCTCGTGACAAACCTATTTTGAACAGTCTTTCCCTTCCTGAACTCACATCCGTACCCCTTCACAAGTGTCCTTCCACTTGTAATCAAGTCAACGAATTGCAAATTTTAGAAAGTGTAGTTTTGAAATTTGGAACAGTTGTTGGCGAGTGTGCCCTAAATTACATTCTAAAAGTTCCTGCCGATTTGGCGGGGATTCAAAACGGGGATTTATCAGTTTTTCAAAAATATCTCAAAAACTATTGGTTTTAGAGAAAAACAGGTTTAAATTTAAACTAAATTAAATTTCTTACAAAAATAGTCATACATATTTTTCATATGATGAATTGTTTAGAATATATAGAAAGGTATGGAAAAGTGCTTAATTACAATAAGTGATTGAAAATGTTAGTTTTATTTTTAAGAAAAAGAGTTTCTATTTCAAAATGTCGGCTATCTAATTACAAAATACCTACATAAAAATGCATAACCAATTTTTGCCTTATTCGTAATAAAATTTCATCACATTTTTCTGCTATTTTAGAAGTTTGAGAACACCCCTCTTCTTCTAAAGGGGTACTATTAGTACCGGTACTATGTGAGGTGCTACAAAGAGAAACACATTGCTATACGAATGTTACAACGCCGCTCCTTTGGTGGTAAGAATTGAGGAGAGGTGAGCTTTGACTATGGCTCACGATCTGATAAATGTTGCATATTTATAGTTATTCAAATTATGTCTATTAGCAGTGGGTTTGGATATGGCTAGGAACATCTTTTCACTGGCTTGTGAGATAGTATCTGGTGTTGATGAGGGGTTATAAAAGATGTCAGCAATGTTTTAAATCTGGTTCAGTTGATTTTTGAACAGTGTAACTATAGTAGTTTGCTTTTCTATAAATAGCTGGTGTTATGTCGCAGCAACTGAATACATGGAGAAGGAAGATGGTTTGGGGTAGAAAGTTCTTTTTTTAGCTTTCTTGTAGAAAATAATTTATCTTCCACTTTTTTCTTGCCAGGCTTCATAAAATAAATGTCATTTTCTGGTGATGCCAATGCAACCAGTAACACGACTATGTCCATGTCTTGTCCTGTTCTAACAACAATGGGATGAGAAGTTGCTTTTTCTAATCCACATCTCATAATATACGTATCAGCATCTCCTGCAGAGAATCTCGTTTCAATTCCTTTAGCAGTCATTTGATGTGTTAGTAATTGAATAAGCCTGGTCTTATTCCTACCATTAGTAAAAAAATGTTCCAGTTGAATTGTAACACACTGGTTGCGAGCTTTTAAGTTGAACTCAGCACACATACATAGATTTAGATCAAACTATCTAAATACACTCATTTGAAGCGTTAACAAAACCAAAAGATTGAGTAGAAGGGAACGGAAGTCAGGGGTTGCAGGGAGCTCGAATGTTCATTAAATAGGTTTGTCGTCCCGCCCCCGCCCTAACACAAGCGTTACTTTCGACACATACACTACTACCCTTATATAATTATTATGTATGCATCAGGCTTTTCTCAGGGTTCTTGCTTCAACAGTTTTAATTGATTTTACCATTACAATAAGGAATTTTAGAAATATTCACTTTAAGTCCCCTTCTATATTCTAACCTCTTGATGCCAAAAAAATTATGACTTCTTTGTAGGATATTCAATGTAACTTAAATTTGTAATTAAGAGTATTATCGACGAGAGTGTGTTAAACGCCTTTAGCAGAATTGACAGTGAAAAGTTCGTAGAGGTAGCACAGTTACGAGATCAGGTTTTCTTAAAAATTATTTATTATTAAGCCAAATCATAATACTCTTCACTCTAGTAATCAAAACATTAAAATACGTTTAAAAGATACTTCTCTAATTCGAAAAATATTGCCAGAAAATATAACCCGATCTCGTGCACGTATATAATTCTCCCGTTATCATCTCCAACCGACAAAAAGACATGCCAACAAACCGTCACCGCAGTTGCGTATCAAAAAAAAAAAGAAAACGCCTATTTGCATTCAAAGAATTGCCAACCGCAGATGACTAAACGCGCACCGATCGGGTTCGAATCAACCTGAGATCATGGTATGGAATTTTAAAAGTACCCAGGGACTTTACTATCACCGGATCCAAAAATAAATTTATTGCTAAATTCTTTACAAAATTTCTAACAAAGAGTTTTTCGTTAAAACCAATATTTTTCGAAATATTTAAGAAAAACTGAGGAATCTCAACTTTGAACGGTCAGTCTTCCGAACAACTGTGCCAAATTTCACAACTGCACTTTTCTTTAAATTTAAAATTCGTTGACTGGACTACGAGTAGAAGGAAACTTGTGAAGGGAAAAGTATGTGAGTTGTGACGAAAGACTCCTAGGACCAACTTTGTGGTGGTGGATTTCCAGGTTTGTGGTTACATCTTGTTCAGGTTTACATGCCACCTGCAACTTATCCAGCCTTACCCCTCAGCTGACGGGTTCTTCATTCACCTGATATTCATAACCTTGGGTTACCATTCATTACAAGACTATTGTGCTTGGTGCTGTGCTTTCAGGTGTCTTTTATCCTGCCTCTTGCATGGAATGTCACAACATTCCTTAACCGGGGTCACCTGCAGATGAACAGGCATTTTTTTCTGGTCAAGACAAGTATGTTCCCGTGGGAACCCAATGAGCTAGATTATTTTCTACCGATATATAAGGTCGGAACTGAAAAAGGCGACGGAGAGATCACTCTGAGAGCCAGACAGGCTGATGATACTCCGAAGGCCGAACCGGACATTCTCAGCGAAGCTCGCTGTTTTTCCTCTTATCAGTGAATGAGACGCCCCGCCGGGATTGTTCTTTGTATTTCTAATTATTTCAACCAAGACGATTTTCTCTTATATTTGTAAGTTTATTCTAGATTTAAATATCAGAATAAATTTAACTCTTGAATTTGCAAAATTTCTTCCTCCCGTTTAATCTTGCATTGATATGAAATTTTTGCATTTGTAATTGCGTTTATTTATGTAATCAAGCGGATAGAAATTTATAAAACGAATTTTTCAAAATCTAAAATGTTGTAGAAAGGCAAAATAAAACATATCATGTATTTAAGATGCAAAACATTTCGACTTAAAAGCACCTGAGACATAAAAAAAATGTCAAGTTCATCAGAGATGCGTTAAAATTTTATAAAACTCCATAAACCTCTGAGCGGCCACCCCTCCGTTCCGAGAAAAATTGGTCCGCTCAGAGGGGTGGCGCTCTGAAGGTTTTCGTTACAATTACAAGATAATTCTATATAATAATAAACAAGTCTGACACATATTCTTATTTAAATGAAGTTTGAGACTTGTGTTGTGTGATCTAAGAGAAAATAGTACTTATTTAATAATTTTTACATTTTTGAGAAAAGATACATTGACTGTTTAAGTTTTTACCTTCTCGGAAAAAACATTTTTCAGTTCGTTTTTCAGTTTCAAAAGTAAATCTCTAATCTATA
>BGPR01001266.1:164138-215689 GCA_013235015.1 Araneus ventricosus | reverse complement strand
CGTTTGTCAAATGGGATGGGCGAACCCACCCGGCGGCCGTTCAGAGGGGTTGGGTGGCCGTTGCTAGGGGTTATTTTAACATTAGGTCTATGGGCCGAAAAATCCGTGCCACGAAAAATTGGCCGTTAAGAGGGGTGGCCGCTATGCAGGGGTGGCCGTTCGAAGAGGTTTCACTGTATAACGAGAACCTGTTAATATAATTAAATTTTGAATCTAAATTTGGAAAGGAACTCTGGTTTCTTAAAAATCTGGCGGGCACAGCGAAATCTATTGAGCTCATTATATCATTACAATCAATTGAACCATTAATAACTCTGTAAAGAACATCAAGCCTGGCGGATAAACTAGGCATATTAAAAATATTACGTAGGAGTGAAGAAGATATATCATGCAAGTAAAATCCATTTTTTTTTGCTAACATGTTATTACATCCATCATTATTAACAGGTTAACATCCATTATTAACACGTATTCCGACAATAAAGGATTCTTGCTTCCCACTAATAAACCAAGGAGGAGGATAGGATTTTGCTGATGGGCAAGAGACTCGCCTGCTTTGTTCCAAAGCTTTCAAGGTGGTTGCTATGGAATATCTTGTCACATTTGAGGGTGATAGTGGGAAAAATCTTTCGAATGCGATCTCAGAAGTGTATATTGTTTCAAGGTATTTGAATAAACTGTGATAAGCGACCAATTTTATGTCCGAGATGTAAAAGAGAAATAACAAACGGCAATACAAGTCGCGAATGGGTCTCGGGGAATACTGAAGACCGTTGAGGGACGGTGGAACGGATGCGTCACACCCTCTTGTGAAAAGGCTAAAAGCAGAAAATTTCTTTATATGTAAACTATTTATTGACATATAATAGGACATCATTTTTGAAGCTAAATTTTTTAAAATATTCTCTTGATATCTCGTGACCATTTTAATGGACATTCGTGTTTTATTTACAAAAAAATATTTCTTTCCATTCAAAGCCCTTTAATCCCACTGTCCAATGCGTTGAATGGTCCCATGCTGTTATGTAGGCTTCTCTTCCTAGCGAAAGGAGTAGGAAGAAAAGCTTTAAAGTACTAAGAAGAATCAACCTACCCAGACTAGCTTTAATAAAATTTTCAATTATAAAAATGATATTTGTATAAAAAGTGGTAATTTACTCTGAATTTATTTGAAAAATAAAAAATATTTTTGTTCACGGACTTATTAATAAAGGAATATGATTGTGGATATGTAGTATGAATTTCGCAGTAAATTTAGATTTAGAAATATGAGAAAGCGAGTTATTCGGTTCTGAATTATGCACGGATGAAAAGAATGACTTGAATGAAAATAATCATTTCTAAAATAAGAAACCGAATGAATTCGTGCAATTTATAAAGAATATATATGTATGATTCAAAAGGAGATCCATAGGTTTTAAAGGACAAAGAGACGAACGATCCTCGTGCCTGTCGACGTAAGTAAAAGATTTCACTTGATTTAGAATATAACAGTCATGAATTTGTTTGAACTCCTCCTTGTTACTTAATGTCCTCCCATCTATTATATTTTCCAGAATAGAAGTTTCAGTACCCGAGCTGGCGACGTTTTAATTCACAATTAATTAGTCAAATTTCTCTCTTTATCTTTTTTCGTATTTCACCTACGTTTTTAAGTGCCGTAAATCAATGGAAACTGTGTAATCTTCTGCTGAATTTTTTCTTTTTATAATCCTGAAATAACTTTACATTCAGTGACGTCCGCGACAGGATTACTTATTACTATTTACTTATTATTGAATATTTGCAGTAGAAATTTACTGCATTGTGTAAATATTTCAGCAGAATTAGGGTTTCATAATTTTGTTTTTCTTCACAATAATTTGGACTTAAAGAGTTTAAGGCCTAATAAATGAGAATATTACACGATTTCAATGCATGCTAGACAGAATTTTTCATACAACACAGAATATTTTCGGAAGTGTTTCTTTAATGAAGATAGCGGTAGCTTGGTAACTTAACGTTGGATCAAGCAAAAAATCTATACCTGAGAGAGTGTAACTTCAGTAATAAATTAATTGTGACTAAATCACATTCATTCATTTTCAAAGCAAGTATTCAGCATTTTAATGATTTGAAGGAAGTTCCTAAGAGAACAGGATTGTTGTGGAAAAAATAGGATCAAACTTTTATTTCTGAAACATTTTTTATCCCATCTTCAAAAACAAAGTAAAGGCTTTAACTATTTTTGTAATAAGACCTAATAAAAAAATGGAAAAGATCCAACATGATATCAGGAGATTTTATCGAACAAGAATAATTATTAATTAAAATGATTGAATACGATCAGTTGATACTCGGAGTTGAAATAATTTATGTTGATAAAATTTGCATAGAAACCTAAAACTGGAAACGAAACTTCTAACGGAATAGTTTCTGAATTCGGACGGAGGAACTTGGAGTGGACCGGTATTATAACTTTAATTGTACTAAATATTTGGGCAGTAAAAAAATCAAATTATGTTGTAGCGATGTAAATCATTTTTAAGAGAAAGCGCTATTGGGTTACAGATAAAGAACAAGTGTTTATCTTTGGGAATCATCAAAATATTTTAACAAAAGACTAAACGACTTTAAATTGTTTTATAGTAAATAGCAAAATAAGGTATTATATCGTTCTTTGGCTACATTTTTCTATAATTATATCATTAAAATAGTTAAAAAAATGAGGTTTGGGAACTTTTTTGTGTGTTTATTTCTAAAAGTTGCTTAGATTGGACCGCGATTGGATTTAGACAACACAATTTAGTTGCCTAAATTGTGTTGTCTAAATCAATGGGGCTATCATCATGAAAAGAAAACTGAAGTATATATACATTTACTTACATTAATTAAACTTTAATTATATTAATTGATAAACTGATAATTAAGTTTTGAAAATAGAATAATATCTCGGTTTTCGTTGCCTTTGGTTATCGTCGATTTTTTTCCGGTACAATACTATCAACAGATGGCGCCATCAAAAGCTACTCTAAATAAAACATAAGAAAGGTGCAGTTCGGGTCCGAGCCGTAGGTTTTTCGTGAAAACGTCGGGATAAAAACATAAAATAAGTATTTTGTATTAATGTGTAATTTAATTATCAATCTCTTTCATACAATATCTACACATAGTAGTATAATGGTTAGAGAATAGATAAATCAGAAGCTTTCTGCATTTAGCAAGGGTCTGTGGTAGCTTGTTGTTTATCTATTCTGTAACCGTTATACTATTCTGTGCAAATATTGTTTTAAAGAGATTGATAATTAAATCGCATATTAATACGAAATACTTGTTTTATGTTTTTATCCCGACGTTTTCATGAAATATCTACGGCGCCGACCCAAACTGCGCCTTTCTTATGTCTTTTTCGTAATTAATTATGATTAGGATTTTTAAAAATTAAGCTACGAAATTTTTGATAAGAATTTTGTTACATATTGTCATGTTTGGTGGATCGCTAGTTTGACAACCTTCATTGAAAGGGTTGCAGACCTAGTGGCAGAGCCTAGGATTCGGGACCAGAGGTTCGTAGTTTCGATGCCGATTCCAAGAAAGACCCACCGTGTGAACAGGCTGGTGCACACTAAATTTGTCGAGGGTCAATCGTCCTCATAGTAGTGTGGATTGGAAGTTTGCGGTACAGCCGTCGTCCTAGTCATCTGACCACGATTCAGAATGACATAGTTCCAAAATAGCTCACGTGTGGCTTCAAATTGGAAGATCATCATAACAAAATTATACTATCGGTGTTTTAATAATGTTTGCAAATTTAGATAATTAAATTTTATTATTTTTTGATCGGAAGTGGACCCTACGACCCACAGCGCCCTCACCGCGCCAGTGCACAGAAGAGAGCCTGCTGACTTAAGCTGCTATCACACGCTATTATCTTGAGCATGAGCACGATGCCACTCAGCAGAAAAGTTTGTAGCACGTGAAGCATTGAGACAACCGGTCAAACAGGATTTTGGTACCGGGGAAGGCGAACTACGTCACCGTCAAAGTCACACCTGATTGGTTTGAATTTCCACTACTAAAGATTTTTTGTCAGCATCGTTTGCATTTTCAAGTCGGTTGAATACAGCCCACGATTTTCGTCATCTCGTCTGACCGTGTCACGGGCTACAGACTTTTTTGCTGAGTGGCATTGTGCTCATGCTCAAGATAACAGCGCACGATAGCTCTCCTTGTTATAGGAGCTTAAGTAAGCAGGCTCTCGTCAACGCGATGGCACAATAATGGTGCTGTGGCTCTTAGGGTCCACTTCCGATCAAAAAATAATAAAATTTAATTATCTAAATTTGCAAACATTATTAAAACACCGATAGTATAATTTTGTTATGATGATCTTCCAATTTGAAGCCACACGTGAGCTATTTTGGAACTATGTCATTCTGAATCGTGGTCAGATGACTAGGACGACGGCTGTACCGCATTCAATTTCGTACCCCGGTAAAACGGGGGGGTCGTTGTATGAGCCGCTCGTAATGGGAGCTATTATGCAGGAACCACAGTGGCTGACCATCTGTTGCGGCGGTGGCCGTCATTCAATAGTTTACCAGGATGCTTAGGCAGGGCGGGGTAATGTTCCTCTTGATCTTATCCTCTCTTACGACCACAAATATAATATACGACCAAAATAAATATAATATAATATAAAACGTAATTTAAGGTTGTATTTTTCTTTACAGTATGCACAATAAGGAATGTAGTATGTATTTTTCACATTATGTACAATAATTATTCCTACATAGATTGAATTTTTGTGTTTTTTATTTACAAATTTTTTAACCCATTTGAATGAATATTGTGCTGAAAATTATCAAACCGACATGCGATCTTCCAGTCGAAACGGAAACCTATAGTAAGTGAAGGACACGTATATCCATTTACTTGTGTTACCTCATATCATCGAACGATTAAAAAGTTCCATAGCAGAATATAGTTTTTTAAAAGTGGAAGATGCAGTATATTATGGCTTGGTAAATATTTAATTGCTTTTATTGACAGAAAACCCGAAATAAATTTTTTGACAAACATCAGATTAGCTTTAGATTAACGGCTAATTTTGTGCTAAATGTTTGTTTCTTTTTCATAGTCAAATGGCTCTTCCCATTTCTACACCCAACAAGCGGATTTACTCGTATTTAGGTCCGGTGCACTAGTTCGATTTGTGTAGGACAAGTCATCAGACCCAGTGTACACATTCGAATTTTTGTCGGACAAGTTATTAGTGGCACAATGGCGGAGATCAGTTTAGCGTCGTAAAGTACATTGATATGTATTGAGTACACGTACCCCCGACGAGCTAAGGTGTCGGACAAGTAATTAACAACACTTCTTCTCAGCATTCTACCTAGAGATCGGAGGGAAATCGGAGGTATTTGTTCAATACCCAACTGAAATCCTTCTACTTCACGCTGCTAATTGGCTTTCCACCATTTTGTGTCGCTAACGACTAATAGTATGTGCATATGAAGGATCTTTTGATGGAGTTAGTCATCGGACTGGCGACATAGAAATCCCAAAAACGAGATTTTTCCAAGAGGTTAATGCGGCAAACACTACATCATCTCTCAAAATACATTTTATGAATGAGTTCGGCTCGTTTTATTTACTAATCACATGGATTAAATGTCACGTGATATCGTTTTGATATAAATAGGAAAAATTTATAATTGATATTTGCTTTAATGTGCAATTAGGAAAAAAGGATAAATATTAGAGGACCTATTTCGTACTCGAAAAGCACAATAACAGATTCCAGGTAATTTAATTATTTTTCTTGCACTTATTAAAGAATCGACTGTTCATACAAAAATCTATTTTTTTAAAAAAATTTGTTTATATATTTCTAGGAGCCTTTAACATTAAAATGTTATTTTTTAGTTTTTTTACTAATTTATTATTCTGTCTTCCATGAGGATAAGAGATAAAATTTCCTAAAGTTTCAACTATCGACAAATATATTTCATTGAGCAAAAAAATTTATTCAATATTAAAGCTAATTAAAAGGGTAAATGAACTATCGGAATTAAAGAATTAATTGAATTAACTAGTTGCAGGTAGTGAACTTTGAAGCTGTCTCAAACTGTTTAATCTTCGAAACAACCACAGCAGTTCGAGTTTACTTATTACGAAAACAAGTCAGCACATTTAAACGTTAACTTAAATGTAACGTTTTACGTGCTTGCCGTCGTTGTATAGAAAGGAACTGTGGTGGGTCGTGTAAAGGCTCTACGAAAACTGCGGTACCAATTTTTTTCTGTGTATAAATACAATTAATAATTTAGGAATATCTCCGAAGAAGTCTTAAAAAATTCATTTTCAGATTTTGTATTTCTGTACAAGATTCTAATGGAGATTCAATATCTGGGGATGCTGCTGGTAATAATTTGTATAATAAATTAATGATCCTTTAAAAACTTGAAATTTATGGAAGCAAATAATTTAATTTTATCATTTTCCAACTTTTCTGTAATAATATTCTTTATTAAATTAAATTTATTCTTAAGAATATATTTCACTGTGCCAGTAAAAATTTCAACAGGTGAAAAAAGTTCCTCTAAACTACAAATAATTCAATCTGACTTAAAATCGTCGATGCGCCAACAGAAATTGAATAACTTGGATTTAATTGAAATATAGAAAGATTTGTCAAAAGAAATTAAGTTGAAGGCATTATTGACGAACTTACAAGTAAGACAGGAAGAAAACTGCAATTTAATTTAATATTTTATATTGCGGAAAAATCATGAAACATGTTATACTTAATAATAAACTTTTTTAAAAATAGTTTCTCTATATAATGCATATTAATATTTTGTTGTCTTATAAATATCTTTAACAGGTGTGATATAAAGAAATAGAGTTTTACTAAATTTCGTATTTGAAAGAATATAAGGCGATGTCTTTTTCAAAAAAAATTAAGTCTGTAATCAGCACTCATTTTACATTCGGAATTTTACTGATGAATTAATTAAACTTGTTTTCGATTTTTCAAATGTATAAATAAAGTTTTCTTCTACCTGCGAAGAAATTTCTTTAATTTATTTTGACACTAAAGAAATTGTGTAAAATTTAGGTTTAAATGAAATGGTTTAGAAAACAATCGAAAGTATTATAAATTGACGGGGCGGCAGAAATTAAATGGCACGATAGCGGCTTTGTCTCTAGAGACGGTCTTGAGTATACCCCAGAACTCGGAGCCAGGGCGGCTTCTTGTCAGTTCGGTGGGAATATGTGGAACTTCGTTAAAAAAAATTAAAATCTTAGATTTTTTTATAATTTTGAATTCAGAATAACAATGAAAAAGAATTTAATCAGTTGTAGACGTAATAACAGACAAATGAACATACAAGAAGCAACAATAAAACATATAAGAAATATTTAACATATCATAAAGATTTGAAGAGAAGCTCCTAACTCTTGTAAAGGAAATCCATAAGATTTTGAATCTTGCCTCGAGAAAAAGGATTCAACATGACTCTTAGCCACCATAGTTGTATACGACCTGTAATAGGCTTTGTAAGGTGATATGAACATGTCAGGGCACACTTTGTTGCATAATGAATAGGGCTACCTTGTTAACCACAGACACAAAAGTCAGTTCCAGTCTTCTGGGGAACGCAGGGAAAAAAACTGTATGTTTTTCTTCCTAGAAGGGGAAAATTTCTAAAGTACAGTAAGACCCCGGTTAACCGAAGCTCGGGTAATTCGAAATACCTCTGAAATCGAAAATCCAAAAAGGACAAGCTGTACTTTAAGGGAATATTTAAGAAGGAGAGATTTTTTGCAACTTTTTTCCCACTCTTTTCCTTTAAGCCTACCCAAGAAGGTCAGTGATTAATTTTATAAAGCTAAAATTAAAATTAATGGGTATTAACAATATAAATTACTATATTTTTTTACCTTTGCCTGTCAGGTGCATTGCGCCCGAACTAGATGTTGCAAATGTTCCGACCGACTGAGGGTTAGCTTGAATAAAGAACACAAGTGTAGCATACAAAGATAGTTTTGAATTCGTTTTACATTAAAAACATTTCAGAATTACATACTGTAACTAGATACAATAGCTAATAGATGTTCATAGTTTAACCGAAAAATTCGTTATCCGGAACGTCTCTCTCCCCCTATTTTTGGTTCGGTTAATAGGGGTTGTACTGCAATTTCAATGTTTAACAAATGAGGGCGATGCTATCGTTTATCACTCGCAAGCGGTAATCTTCTTTACGTCCTCTTCCTTAGTTGCATAAATTAGTCAAGAATAATACCTACATAGACTCGTCTTAATATTGATACATTTTTGTCAAATATGCAGATTATGGCAAAAGAGTGAACAGGATGTTTAATGGAGTCCCATAGTCCTGAAGAGGGCTTAGTTTTTGTAGTACTACGCGGATTCTCCTCCTGAAATCTGCTTGATTCCGCGAGTTATGAGCATAAGGGTAAACAGTACTTTGCATTTCTTTCGCCGTTCTTATTATTCTGTTGTATCGAAAAAAAATGATTACCTAATTTTAGAAATTTTAGCCTTTGCAATATTCATGCTTTCGTATCGCACCCTTACGAAATGTCATTAAAATTAAAAACTAACTTAATTTTACCAGCCTAGATATAGAACTCTAAGGGCGCTATTAGCCGAGAGCAACTTGCTGCGCAGCTGACAGTAAACTTGGCTGCGCCGCCAGTTGCCGAAGTATTTTAAAACCCGGCAACTGGAGGCGCAGCTTTGAAATAATTGCGGGAAATAGTCATTTGAGAGAATGGCGTCCAAGGAAGAACTTCCTTTCCTTGCTCTTCTACTAAATAAGAAAAAAAGCGAAAGTTTACGAAAATACGAAAACATCCCATGTTTGTTTCTCGACTGACTACATGATAATACACATTGTTCGACGATCTATGACAGTAAATTTTTCAGTTATCTTCGCATACTAATACATTCCATGACAAATTAGTATGTTAGTTAATCATTGTTTATGAAACAGTTTGATACTTGTTTGTACGCTGACAAAATATATAGCTCAGATGTATTTAAAATAAATACAATCGGCAAAATATTAAGATTAATTTTTAAAAATAACGTCTATGTCTCGAAACGGCTTTTAAACTCGTAGGCCTCAGGTTCGGGATTCATTTCATTATGTTGATGAAGCTCTTTTAGTGGATGTTCAAAAGTAAAATTCATTTTTTTAATTACTAAAAACTTTGAATATTGCTGTCTCTTGACGGTAGTGTTTTATATTTTGCCTTTAAGTATTTGGAAAACAGAAAAATATAAAAATTTATCAAATTAAAACTGTGAAAATTGATAATTAAATTGTGAAGTCGTCAGTGATACAATTATTTTTTCATTAGCTGCTTTAATTTCCTATTGTCATAATGTTAAAATATTGTCTGTAATTCTAATTTATTTTAGTTAATTCGAAGTCAAAAATAAAATGTTAAAAAGGTTTTTTTTTCTTTCTAATTAGCTCTTGCGAATGAAATTCTTCATGTCTTTTCAAAAACGCTTGTAGCAAAGAAGCACGTTTGTTATGAATTGTATCATTCATTCTAAAGTTTTAGTGTACAATTGTTTTATTCTGTCAAAGTCGTCTGTACTATTTATTAGTTAAGGCTAATTACTTCTTTATAAATATTGTGACATTTAAACTTTTTTTCTCTTTATAATTATTATTACTTTGTTTACTCGTAGTTCTGTGAACGGTGAACTATTTTTTTCAAAATAATAGTTTTTTGCAACTGGTAGTAAATAAAGTTTGCATAAAAACAAAAAACTAAGTAAGTATATGAATATTGATTACATATGAAACGGTATATTATTATTATCTTAATATAAATAAAATTAATTTAAAGTTAAAAAATTAGCTTTTCAGTGACACAAATTTCATTTGTGTACAATTTATTTCTTACATTTTAATAATTTTGTCAAAATTAATAATCACACACAATTATATATCAAGAATCCAACACAAGAATGAAGTCTTCAGTATTAATCTTGTTTTCAAACAATTTCATTAAGTCTTTCATCTATTGCTTTCCTGATTCCTTAGCCATTTAAAAAAAATATCACAAAAAAGGCAAATGCAATAGACAGCTAAATGAAGTACTATAGAGCTGACAGCAGATTTCCAAATGATGTATCATATGCGCGCGCAGCTACATTGGATGATCAGTAGCGCCACCGGTTGCCCTCGGCTAATAGGCTCCATTTACTACAATGCCCCGTCAAACGTCTAGGCCACCAAATGTTGCCGGTTAGCGCAACAGGCGGCAACATGTTGTTCTGCTGCGCCACCGATCGCCGTCGGCTAATAGGATCCATTGAATATAATGGCAGGCGACTAGCGTAAGCAGCCAGTGGCGCCACTAGCTGCTCTCGGCTAATAGCGGCCTAAGCTTCCTACGAAACAATTTTAAGCCATGGTTTCAGACCTTAACGATAATCAAAAATTCATTACTATATATAGAAATTTAGGTAATATGAAAAGTGGTAATAATAAAAAGTAATATAATAAAGTGGTCTTTTAGAAATTTTCAAAGCTAGGTTCCTAGGTATTACAAAGGTGATATTTCGTTCTGATAATAATTCGTTATCATTTGTAATAAAAGTTAATGGCTTAACTAAAAATATCATTACGGAAACAGCCCTCCCCGTTTAGTTCGATTAACCGTCGTTGTATTATACTTCTTTTTAATATTACTACCGTTTGCCCATTTCTGCGCACGCGCAGTAACAAGGCGTGTTTGTTTCTACTATATGGTGCGTAAGAAGAAGCTGCTGTGGATAATACCGATATTAGAAGCGGGGTTCTTAAATGTTTACTACTCAGGAAAATTTTTGCGCGTGTTGAAAATTCCAAAATAATTTTTAAAAAAATGAAGTATAATAGCTAATGATAAATAAAAATTAATTAAAATCATTGTACAGGAAAACTGCTCTAAACGGTCAGCCCTTTCAACGGCCACTTTTGGTTCGTACGGGATTTTTGACCTATAGACATAATGTTAAAATAATCTAGGAACGGTCACTCAAACCCTTTTGAGCGACATGGATAGTCCCTAGTTCAACTTCAATGAAATACATCGAATTTGTTTCTCTGATCTTTGATCTTCCATTAAGAAAAAACAGAGGGAAGAAAGAACAAAATATGCAATCATCTCGGAAATCTGATTGAATGAATCATTCATTCCTTTTCCAAAGTGAAAAGAAAAGTGAGCTTCTTCGGAAATCCGCTTGAATGAGTCATTCATTCCTTTTCCAAAGTGAGCTTCTTCGGAAATCCACTTGAATGAATCATTCATTCCTTTTCGAATGTGAAGAGAAAAGTAAGCTTCGGCCTCTATCGGGATGGGCATGCAAGAGTTAATTTGTGCCCGTCTGCTATTATGGGTTGCGACCATCAGCTGAACAAACTTCAAAAAATTTAAATGACATTACTTTCCATTCCTCAACAACTACCGCAGAATTGATTAGAATTTCTTTCCCAATTCAAAAACAAAATTGAAAAAAGTTATCTTCAGAAAGTTGAAAAGATCCTGGCAAACAGAAATTATATCTTTTTACAAAAAAAATAAGTACTTGTTATTTTCTTGATTCAGAAAATTGTCAGAAATAACAAATTATATCTTGATTAAATGCATAATTTGCGCTTCAGTACATAAAACCCCTTTATAAATTTATATCGCCAACCCTTCTGAACGGACAATCTTCTTTGGTGCGGAGGGTGGCCGCAGTAGAGAGGTTTCACTATATTTTAATTTTTTCAGAAATTACAAATTAGGTCTTGAATTAAATACTTAATTTGGACTTTAGTACGTGAAACCCCTTCATAGCCGCTCACCCTTCTGAAGGGACAATCTTATTTGGGGCGGAGGGTGGCCGCTGTAGAGAGGTTTCACTGTATTTTAATTTTTTCAGAAATAACAAATTATGTCTTGATTAAATTTAAAATTAGTACTTCAGCAAGTGAAACCCTTATATAGCGCCCAACCTTCTGAACGGACAATTTTCTTTGGGACCGAGGTGGCCGCTGTAGAGATGTTTTTCTATATTTTTATTTTTTTGTAAATAAATAATAAAATAGCATACTACATGTATATGTATTTTAAACTTACATTTCAATGATTATTTTTATTGTTCAACCGCAGTTATATAATTTTTTAAACGACAGCAAGAACTGCAAAAAACGATTAATAAAAATTATTTTGGAATTCGAATTTCAGTTAAAATTGTTAAAAAAAATTGTAACTAAACAATTAAAAAATTGATACTATAATTATGAATTTGATATGAGACTTATTTCCTATGATAAGTGAAAGTAATTTCTCGGACCGATAAATATTTCCAAACATGTTAGAATTTCATATCCCAATTTTAGAGTGTCTTCAAATCAGGCAGGAAAATATTTCTAAAATTTAGGTTTCTCAGCGTCACTGAATTTTGATTTCAAATCTAAACAAACTGGATCTCGTTTGCTCGTCTTGCTTATTTATTTGTTATCGACTTCTAAATTATTCGCTGCTAATGGTTGGGGAAATGGTGCGTCGATGTAATATGACTGGTAATCGAACATTGGCAAATGATGTGGATCGTTTTTCGTAATTAAGTATGATTCGGATTTTTAAAAATTAAGCTACGAAATTTTTGGTAAGAATTTTGTTCCATATTGGCATGTTTGGTGGGCAGCTAGTTTGACACTGTGGCAGTGAGTGCTTTTGAAAATGGGACTTTTGGGTCCCGAGTCGAGCATCTTAACCACTAGACAAAAGGTATTTCCTCTGTCCAAGCGTGATACATCAGAGTAGAATGGCGCAACACGTTGCACTACAACACCCTTCATTTAAAGGGTTACAGACCTAGTGGCAGAGTCTATGATTCGGGACCGGAGGCTCGTGGCTTCGAGACCCGATTCCGAGAATGATCGTCCTCTCAGTGGTGTGGATCGGAAGTTTGCGGTTCATGTGTCGTCATAATCATTTGACCACGATTCACAATGACATAATTCCAAACTAGCTCTCGTGTGGCTAAATTGGGGGGTTAATATAACAAAAAAAAACTATCGAAGATTTAATAATTTTTGCAAATTTAGATAATTAATTTTTTAATAAATTTTGAGCCATGCACCTATTCCTCGAGTTACAACCTCTGGATATCACGGCGATCCGCACTTACGACCACAGAAAATGAATTTTAGATAAAACGTAAATCAGATTGGATTTTTCTTTACAGTATGCACAATTAGGAATGCATTATGTATTTTTTACATCATGTGCAATAATTATTCGTACATACATTGAATTTTTTTGTTTTTTATTTACCATTTTTAAAATTTATTTTAATGAATATTACGCTGAAAAATATATAACCGACTTGCGATCTGCCAGTCGAAACGGAACCCTTTAGTAAGTGAAGGAGACTCTGTAAATCCACTTACTTGTGTGAACTCAAATAATCGAACCATTGAAAAGTTCCATAGCACAATATGAACCAATTTTAAAACCGGAAGATGCAATATATTATGTCTTGGTAAATATTTATTTGCTTTTATTTAAAGAAAATCCGAAATAATTTTTTGGAAAATCTCTGTTTAGCTTTAGAGTAAAGCCTACTTATGTGTTACATGATGGTTTTTTAGGTATAGACCATAGTCGAATGGCTCTTCCCATTTCCACACCAACAAAAGGATTTACTCGTATTTATTCCAGGTACACTAGTGCGATTTGTGTGGGCCAAGTCATCAGATCCTGTGCACGTCCGTTTGTGTAGGACAAATCCTCAGACACGGTGCACACATTCGATTTTTTGTCAGACAAGTCATTAGTCTCAATGGCAGAGAACTGATTAGCGTCGTGAAGTACATTGATAGGGATTGGATACACGTGCCTCCCACCGAGCTGAGGTGTCCGACAAGTAATTATCGACTCGTATTCTCAGTATTTTACCCAGGGATCGGAGGTATTTGTGCACTACCCAAATGCTATCCATGTACTTCATGCTTCTAATTGCTTATTTGCCATTTTGTGTCGCTAACGACTAATAGTATGTGCACATGAAGGATCTTTTCATGGAGTCAGCATCGAACTGGCGATATCGAAGTCCCAAGAACGAGATTTTGCCATCAGGTTACTAAGGCGCCGGCAACCACTACATCATCTCTGAAAATACTTTTATGAATGAGTTTTTCTCATTTTAATAACAAATCAAATAGATTAATTATTATGCGATATCTTTTGATATAAATATGAGAATATTATAATTGATATTCGCTTTAATGAGCAAGAAAGATAAATATTAGATGACCCATTTCGCGTTCGAAAAGCACAATCACAGATTCCAGATAATTTTTTTTTTTTTTTGTATTTCTAAAAAATCGACTATACATAAAAAAATCTATTTATTTTTAAAAAAAAATTGTTTATATATTTCTAGGAGCCTTTAACATTAAATGTAATTCTTTCTTTTACTAATTTATTATTTTTCTTTTAGATAATAAGAGATATCCCTGAGTCCGTTAACCCTGTAAATTCGATCTACCTTTTCTCAAATTCTGTTGTATATTCATATTTGAAACTTTTTATTCAAGTACAGTACACCATTCTCATTACACAGAAGTGAGAGTTTTTTTTAAAAACTCAAAACTTTATTTTTTACAATTTTTGTTGTGTCAAAATAGGGTAAAATTTCCTATATCTAATTAAATATTTTGTAAATTTATAAAAAATTAAAAATCAACCAAGAGCTCATTTCAGTATAATGATGAAGTATCTATAACAGATTTTGAGAAAAGGGACATCGAAGTGGCCAATTTAACATTTTTTGTTTTGACACAAAAAAAATTGTAACAAATAAATTTTGGAATTAAAAAATTATTTTAGTATAATGAAAAAGATGTACTTTACTTGTATAAAAATTTCAAACATGAATCTATAACAGATTTTGAGAAAAGGTAGATCTAAGTAATAGGGATATGGTTAACGGACTTAGGGTTCCAACTCCCCTTAATGAGGATAAGAGATAAAATTTCCTAAAGATTCCACTAACTAGGTGCGGGTAGTCAACTTTGAAGCTGTCTCAAACTGTTTTAATCTTCAAACCAACCACAGCACACAGTTCGAGTTTATTTATTACGAAAACAAGTCAGCACATTTAAAGGTTAAGTTAAACGCAACGTTTCCGATGCATCCCTCTGATGTATTACGAAATGAGCTGAATACTTAAAGCTTTCACAAGCTAAGATTTATATCCAAAATGTCAAAAGGGCTTTAAAAATATTATAACCTTTTACCTTTTCAAAATTTAACTGCTTAGCGATGAAATGCATGAACTGACACGATTTAACCCTAGAGCTATGAAGATTTTACCTAATCTAACAGTAACTTATTCCCTTCCTTGAATAATTGAATTGTTTTTCTTTTTTCGGCAGTTATGTTTTGTATGCTTTGCGTTTACTGTTTTATCAAACCTGGAACAAGATTAACTATTTTCAGTGGTTAATATTTCGTTTATTCACACCGGAAAAAAGCGAAAAGAAACTGTCAATTCAAAATTAACTATGTAAAAAACATAAAAGTTTGAATCTGATTATCAGCATTTAGGTTATTTTCTAAAACGCAAATGAACAAATCAGTGAAAATATAACGTAATTTAATTTCAATATAAACAGTAACATGTTGTATCTAATAATAGGATTTTAAGTTATTTTCGAAAAATTCAAATGAACCATTTATTTAAAAGTTTCATTTAAAAAGTCTAAAATCAATATAATTATAATAGATTGAATCCAATGTTCGGGACTTCAGTTATTTTCGATAAAAGAAAACGAATCGCTTATTGAAAACAAACTGTTTAAAAACAGTTTTGTTTACAAACAAAAATCTAATATAAATAAGAATAGGCCGAATCTAATTAACAATTTTTCAGCCATTTTTGAAAAACCGCTTATTATTCTAAACCAGTTTTTCCCGATTTAAGAATTCCGATCATAAGTTAACTGGGTTGCTTGATTCAAAGTTAAAATACAATGCAATGCAAAATATTAAATGAAAAAAAAGAAATGTTAAACTTAATATGAGTGGCAACAGAATGTAAGTTAGAAGAAAATGAAAATCAACGCGAATAAATGCGGCTATATAAATAACTGATAAGAATCAAAATACATTTAAAGATCAAGCCATGTCCAGTCCAATCTAAATAAATGCTGGAACTACAGATAGAATTGTATAAATAAAGAATGGCGGGAATACTGTGCTGCATTCTTGATTTGCCGGATTATCTAAATTGGCTAAATGACCTCACGAGAAGTCGTGCTTTTCCCGCGGGACGTCATTATTTCTGGCTTGCCGACCCCTCAATTAAATAAAATGTATGAGCTTCAATAACACAGTAACAAAATACGAATGCGGCAGGAAAAGAACGTGAAAAACGTATTTCCATAAACTGCAATCATATAATTCTGTCATTGTATAGAAAGGAACTGGGGTGGGTCGTGCATAGGCTCTACCAAAACTGCTGTACCTCAAATTTTTTCAGTGTATAAATATAATAAATAATTTATTTCATTAATTTTGCATTCATATCCATCAATGATTTAATGCTCTTTCCCTTTTAAAGCTTACGGTCTTCTATATCTTTATCACCACAGTATCCCCCCAAACGGCTCCCTGTCGGTTGGGTGAGTATACGTGGAAATTTATTTTTTTTAAAAAATTACAATCTTATATTTTTTAACAATTTTGAACTATGAATAGCGATGAACAAGGATTTAAACAGATGTAAATATAATAAAGGAGAAGTGAACATATAAGAAATAACAATAAAACATAAAAGCTTGTAAGAAATATTTAACATATCATAGAGGTTTGAAGAGAAGTTCCTCATTCTTGTAAAGGAAAACCATAAATTTTGAATCGTACCTCGGGAAAGATGATTCAACTTTGCTCTTTGTCACCAGGGCACATTCCGTTGCGTAATCAATAGGGCTACCTTGTTCACCACAGCCACATAGTTCAATTCACACAGCCACAGAAGTGAGTTCACCACAGCTACAGAGATGAGTTCACCACAGCCACAGAGGTGAGATCACCACAGCCACAGAGATGAGTTCACCACAGCCACAGAGGTGATTTCACCACAGCCATTGAGGTTAGTTTCAGTCTTCCGGGGAACACAGGTAAAAAGCTGTATGTCTTTTCTAGTAAACAGGGAAAATTTCCAAAGTACAGTAAAACCCCGGCTAACCGAAACCCAGGTTATCCAAAATTCCTCTGACATCGCATATCCAAAAAGCACTAACTGTACTTTACGGAAATATTTGCGAAGGCGAGACTTTTTTGCAACTTTTTCCCCACTCTTTTCCTTTAAGCCTTCCCAAAGAAGGTCAGTGATTAATTTTAGAAAGCTAATATTATAATTAATGGGTATTAACAATATTAATTACGATATCGTTTACCTTTGCCTGTCAGGTGCATTCCGCCAAAACTGGATGGTGCAAATGTTCCGCCCGACTGAGGGTTAACTTTAATAAAGAATACAAGTGTAGCCTACAAAGAGATTTTTCAATTCGTTTTACACTCAAAACATTTCAGAATTACATACTGCAACTAGATACAATAGGTAATAGATGTTCATAGTTTAACCAAAAAATTCGTTATCCGGAACGTCTCACCCCATTTTATTTCGGTTAATAGGGGTTTAACTGCAATTTCAATTTTTAACAAATGAGGGCGTTTCTATCATTTATCACTCGCATGAGGGAATCTTACTTACGTCTTCTTTCTTAGTTACATAAATTTGTCAAGAATAATATCTACATTGAAACGTCTTAATATAGATACATTTTTGTTAAACATGTAGATTATGGCAAAAAAGTGAAAAGTATGTTTAATGGAGCCCCATAGTCCTGAAGAGGGCTTAGTTTTTGTAGTCCTTCGTGTATTCACCTCCTGAAATTTGCCTGATTCAGCGATCTATGAGAATAAGGGTATACAGTACGTCCGCTGCCGTTCTTATTCTTCTGCTGTATCGAAAACTACTGATTATTAAATCTTAGAACTTTTAGCCTTTGCATATTGTAACATTCACATTTTCATTTCGCATCCGTACGAAATGACATTAAAATTAACTTTCGTTTCCCAGCCTAGATATAGAAATCTAAGCTTCTTATTAAAAAAATATTCAGAATTTATGAATCAAGCACAGGAAATTAAAAATTTTAATGTTATATATAAGAATTTCGGCAACATTAAAAGTGGTAAAAATTCTTTCAGAAATTTTCACATCGAGATTCCTAGGTGTTATAAATATGATATTTAGTTTTGATAATAATTTGTTTCGTTCTGCAATAGAAGTTAATGGTTAAATGAAAAAATCGTTACGGATACGCCCCCCCCCCTTTATTTGGTTAACCGGCGCTGTATTATATTTCTTTTTAACATTATTACCGTTTGCCCATTATTGCGCACGCGCAGTAAAAAGGCGTGTTTGTTTCTACTATATGGTATGTAATATTAAGAAGCTGCTGTCGATGATACAGATGTTAAAAGCGGGGTTCCTAAATGTTTCTCCACTCAGGAAAATTTTTGTGCGAGTGGAAAATTCGAAAAAAAGTTTTTAACATGAAGTATAGTAGCTAATGATAAATGAAAAATAATTAAAATAATTTAGTATGAAAACTGCTCTAAACGGTCACCCCTCTCAACGGCCACTTTTGCTTGGTACGGGATTTTGATCTATAGTCATAATGTTAAAATAACCTCTAGGAACGGACACTCAAACCCTTCTGAGTGACATGGATAGTCCCTAGTTCAACTTCAATCAAATACATTCCTTTCGTTTCTCTGACCTTTGACCTTTCATTGAGAAAAGGCAGAGGAAAGAAAGAACAATATATGCATTTATTTCGGAAATCCGCTTGAATGAATCATTCATTCCTTTTCGAAAGTGAAGAGGAAAGTGATCTTCGGCCACTATCGGGGTTGGGCGTGCAGGAGTTTGTTTGTGGCCGTCTGCTATTATGAGTTGTGACCATCAGCTGAACAGACTTCGGAAAATTTAGAATTATTTTCTATTCCTCAACAACTACCGACGAATTGATTAGGATTTACATTCTCAATTGAAAAAGTTATCTCTAGAAAGTTGAAAAGATTCAAGCAAAGAGAAATTGTACCTTTTTACAAAAATCTTTATATATAACAGGTAAAAACCATGTCTCACTGATTCACTCATCACGAAATCTCCCAAACCACTGGGACTAGAAACTTGAAATTTGGCAGGCAGTGGCGTTTTGGGGTGTAGGGTGCTCACTAAGAAAGGATTTTTCGAAATTTTAATTAGAATTTAAATTATTTAGAAATTACCTTAGATTTTAACGTCTTTCCAGAATAACTTCGGATCCTATTATCGCAAAAAAAAAAATTTATATCATCTTAAAGATAAAAAGAAATCAGCTTTTCGATGATACCATTTTTATTTCCATGCGACATTTTGTTTAATTTTTACTAATGTTCCAAAATGTTTTAAAACATGAATTGTCACAATGTTTTTATTGTTGTAAATAAAATTCACACCATCTCATTATTTCAGCAAATCTTTTATCCACGCGCTTTTACACTTGTTACGGTTGTGATAGTATAAATTGTTTCCTTGGGAAATTAATTCCAAAACAACATTTTCACTTTAATATTCATTGCATTGTTGAAATATTTTATCGCACCTGCTTCAAAGTAATATTTTCGTTAACACATGGCAATAGATATTTAATTTCCTTTTTTGTATTCAAGCATTTAATCTCATGCTTTCCTGTCATTTTAAAGTTATGAGCCATGAAAACCCCAGCTAAAAAAATCTGCAGAAATTCTGAAGGTATTTGGAACATGTTTTCTTCAGATTTTCTGCAGGAAAAAAATGCAGAATATCTGAAGAAAACTATGTTCCAAATACCTTCAGAATTTCGGCAGAAAAAAATGTAGAATATCTGAAAAAAAATCTGTTCCAATTACCTTCAGATTTTCGGTAGATTTTTCTACAGTCAAAGTTTAATCATTAATTTCAATTAATTGAATTAATAATTTAACTTACTTGTGCGATGCCGATTGAGATAGTGACAAAACTTCAAATACATTCTGTCCGTTATACGAACTCCCGTTCCTATAGCTGGGTGGCAGGCGCGCTAACCACTACGCTACGCCGTAAAACACGACACAGGGATAAATTAATCTATTTAAGTTTTAGCGTCGCCATAACTCTCGTGGCGCCATCTAGTGGTGTAAAAATCAACCAAGGTCAGAATATGTGTTTCAAAGTTGTTGAGATGAGTAACAGATGAAATTAATAATATTTTTTTCAATAATTTAGATTCTCTGTTTCAATAAACTCGTTTTCACCTTCTATCTTTCTGGTAAGCCTTCTCTCCCTCCAAAGGGCGCAAACTCCACTTTTCCCTTGTTTTCTGGAGGAAAATAGCTAGTCAGAAAGACAGTTGGAAAACTATTTGGAAATTAATTAAATTATGGGGTAAAGGTTTAAAATGGTAAAACCTCAAATATTTATTTTAAAGATTAATTTAAAATTCAATTTTTCACTGACATATTTAAAAAAATTTAGTGCCTAAGGCAATTTTCGATTATGAAATTTTTTGAAACTCCTGTCTGCTGTAGAATTAAACAAGATGATAATTACATTCTAATTTTTGTTTTACATCCTTTGGAAAATAAAGCTGCAATATTAGAGAATATGGTGAAAAATATGTATTTAGAGAAATGCCAATATTATGAAATTGCTGTTAAATCTTCAAAAAATCAACATATATTGGTCAAGTTTAATGATTTTGTGAAAATCTGCTAAATAACTGAAAATTGAATTGAAGACAAAATGAAGAGTCTTAAAAAATCTACATTAAAGTTGAAGAAAAAAATAAAAAGATTTGATTTTTGCAGGTTTTATGCAGATTAAATTGAAGAAAAAAAATGCAGATTTTTTGCTATCTTACAAAAATCTGCAGAATATTTAGAGAAAATATAATAAGAAAATTTTCTGCAGATTAAATTGAAGACAAAATGCAGATTTTTTCTGTCTTTAAAAAATCTGCAGAAATCTTTAAAATATCTTTAAAAAAATTTTTTTCTGCAGATTTTTTTTAACTGGGACACTTTAAAATTTTTAGATATTCTATGAAGAAAGTTCTTATTAAAATTTTGGTTAAGCGTAAGTGTATAGTTTTGCAGGTCGGGCTTTCGCGACCATATTCAGGGTTAAACATTCTACCGATGAGTGATAGATGAATTCAGTGAGCGTTATTAGAAATGCAATATTCAAGTTTCGCTCGCTGTGATACGTGATACAGAATTGTATCGCTGGCATTTTAAAATTTACGTCTTTACATATTTTACTATCTACCAAATACAATAAAAAAATCCCTTTTTTATTCATCTTTCCTGAATTATCGCGGGTGAAACTTCGGCGGGGAATTATATAATTAATGTGAAATACAAAAATAGAAATTAGTATAAGCGGGCGAACCTGCTGGACGCCGAAGGTTGCTAGTAAATAAACAAATAAGTACTTTTTCTTTTCTTGATTCCGAAAAATGAAAGAAATAACAAATTATGTCTTGATTAAATACATAATTTGTAATTCAGTACGTGAAACCCCTTTATAGCGCCCACCCTTCTTCTTCTACAATCTTCTTTGAGGCGGAGGGTGACCGCTGTAGAGAGGTTTCATTGTATTTTAATTTTTTTTTTTGTAAATAAATCCACAGTTAGATAATTTTTTAACGACAGTAAGAACTGCAAGAAACAATTTTAAAAAATTATTTTTAAATTCAAATTTCAGTTAAAATTGTTTAAAGAAATTGTAACTAAACAATTAAAAAAATTGCTTAGATACAATTTCTTTTTTAAAACTTACCTACATCAAGTCAAAATTTGATTATTATATTTTATTAAATTAAAATCTAACTATTCAAAATTAATTTAAAAAGAAGCAAAATTTAAGTTATGCCGAATGTAGTATAAGTCACATCACCCCTCACGGATACTATGTACCAACCGCCACTGGAAGGGAGTTTTATTTGGCATACGTCAAAAATTTTTAAACTGTCCAAGAATCTTTAAGAGTACGCTAAGATTTGCCGATTTTTTGAGTATCGATTTCTAATAGGGCGCAAAAGTTCTGTATTACCATGCTAGTCAACGGAAAAAAATTATACCTTTAATCTTCAGTTCGCGAAGAGAGCCTAAAATTTAATGAAAACGACAAAGAACAACAATATTTAACTCTACACTGAAATTTTACAGGCTACAGATTTTGGTTTCTAATAGAATCTAAGTACCTCATTTTAGTTGCCTGATGACAGAAAAGTTATATTTCAAAACCATATACTACATTTTGAGTTCACGCAAATGACCCAAATTTTAGATTTTAGATGAAAAATGGAGGTTTCCACAGTTTCAAAAATAAATTCATTGTGGTATTTTAAATTATAAAATGAAATCTTTGTATATTTAGGATCGTATTTGATGGACGGATATCTTTTAATAGCAAATCAGACAGGAGAATATGTCTTAATAATGTAGTTAACAAGCATTTTGAATTCGCTTATAGGGCTTATAGTATTTTTTATTGTTTAACAATTTTTTTATAATTCAATAACCATGAAATTCTCAGCTTATCAAACGTAAGTTAACGTAAGTTAAAATTTCAAAGGAATTCTTTTTCGAAATTCTAATCAAAACAAAGCACTTCTGTTGACAAACGTTGCCAAAAAATATTATCATATTATATCATCACGACTGCAATGAATAATTACATGCATAGTGGCGTCCAAACTATATCACGCACATGATATACCACTGACGTAATTTACTACTTTCTATAAAAAAACGGAAATTAATGTGAAATATATGATTAATATAAATTAAAATTTCTCGGGAACTATTGATCATAGCGAGATAAATTTTATATCAATCGATAGCAAATTTTATTTCACTATTTTAGAGATATTAAATTTGAAATTAAGTTCTCTAACAATGAAATAATGCTGTTTAACGTCTCACAGTGCTATGGTGCGAGTTTTATTATTGGTAACGTCAGAGCGTTACCGAGAGACAGATCTGGGATATTATATTAGAAATTATTTTTCTAACTGCAAACCTCTTTTTGCTTTACTTTTAAGCTAAAAATCTTGATTACCTTTTTGAACAGTGTTTAAAATGGCAATAAAATGATTTATAGAAAATAAACCAAGAGTTTTTGGTAATTCATTAGAGCTTTAAAATGTTTCAAACTCATTTGGAAAAATAAAGACGTTAAATTAAACTTTTGAGGATTGAAATGTTTGGAATTTAAAAGAGATGAGTCCAGTATAGGTGCTTTTATAAATACAGTAAAATACTGCTTAACAGAAACCCAGGTTATCGAAAATGACTCTGAAATCTCAAATCTGAAAAACACGTTCTGTACTGCACGCAAATAATCGGGAAGGCCATACATTTTTTCAACGATATCCTCACTTTTTCTTTTAATCCTCCTGAAGAAGGTCAGTGATTAATTTTATAACGCTAAATTTAAAATTAATGGGTATTAACAATATTAATTACGATATTGTTTACCTATACTTGTTAGGCTCACTGTGCCCAACGAGGAGTTAATTTTAATGAAGAACATAAATGTAGCCTACAAAGAGAGTTTTGAATTCGTGTTATACTGAAAACATTTCAGAATTGGAAACTGTAATTAGATGCAAAATAATAATAGCCGTTCATGGCTTAACCGAAAAAATTTTTATCTGAAACGACTTTTACCCTTTTGTTCAGTTAACTGGAGTTATGCATTATATATCTAAGATACTCATATGTTGCTTAAAGAGCAACACCACCTATTTCAATTTTTCATAGTTTCAAAGAGGTAGGAAAAAAACCTGAATTTTTAGCAATTTTTTCATACCTGGTAGGAACATATGTTCTCCTGTTTCCTCCTGTTCATACGAGATGTTTAAAAAACATTTAGTAAGAATTTCAATATTTTATACAAGAATTCATTCTTCTTATTGACATAGATAGTATTAAGAAGACATCAGGTAAATATATGAAAAAAATAGATAAATAAGAGAAAGAAAATGGGAACAAATTCAGAATGAAACAAAAAAAAAATCTAGTTATTTTGAAGACTTTGGCATTATTCAAAGAAAGAAGGGAAATGCCGCCGTGTTTAAAAAAGATTAAAATAAACATTATTATTTTTTTGACATGACGAGGCAAGAAACATACGCAAAAATTCATTCAATCTTTTTAAAATTAAGTTATTAAGAAATGTATTTACGAAGAGAGAGGTCTAAAAATTCTGATACCATTTTATTTTCCAACTTTTTGAATTCCTATTTAACCTAGACATCAGAAGACAAAAAAATACAACCAAACGACTTAAAAACAAAAATAATGTTTCCATACTGTGAGGAAAAACATTAAGAGAAAAAAAACCCCACAGAAACATTGTTACAGGAAAAATACGTGATAAAGAATGTAAAAATGAATTACTGTCTCAATTCAGATGCGATTATATCCGTCATTTTCTACTAAGGCAAAAAAAAACCCCATTTTGATAAGCATCAAGCGGTAAATGTACACAAAGTATTATAAGTATGTTTTCAATCTCTCTTATAGTGTGTTGAGCAACAACCTATAAGCATACGATTTCTATTTCATTTATAGAATTCTTTCTGTATATGAAACAGAAAATTTTCTTGAAACAATTTTTTATAATTATTAAATCCATGTTAAATTTCAGTTGAAGACTAGACAAAATATATTTATAATTTTTATTTATTTTTTAAATATTATTTTAAGGCGAATAGTCGTTCTCCTTCACGGAGGACAATCCTACTTTTGTAATTTCTGTCCTCACTCGAAAAGTGACCACCTTTCCGATATTTGAAAACTATTCTAGAAGTCTCCGTATTCGATTGATGCTAATCGGGTTTTTTTTCAATTGTTAATGATTATTTTGATGATTGAGAAATCGAGATTGAATGTTGATACTCTAGCTGAAGCACTTGCGGTGAAATTCAATATAAAGTACATTTCTAGTTCGGATATTTTTAATATATTGTTAGAAGATGATACATTAACAAAAAATATTCCTTAGAAGGAATTTTTAACGCATTTAAATAATAATTAATAGGCATATAAGCATAATTTCAGTATAATATGTTACAAATATTTTTTATTATGCATTTATCATATTACCGTGTATTGTATATTATTGTTACTATGAATAAAATGTTTCTTTTTTTACGATTTTCTTCTTCAATTTATTCATGTCCTAATTTTCATTGTAGAAATGTTGGTCACCTTAGTTATTTGCTGCTTTATATTTATATCGGCGTCTTTATATTTTCGGCGTCATTACATTTTCGGCGTCTTTATATTTTCTGCTGCTTTATATTTATATCGGCACATCGGCTTCTGCCGATCGGTCGCCATTCCGTGCGGAATTCTTACGCTGTAACAAATTTAGAACGCCGTAACTTCGAGTTACCTATTTGAAAAAAACTTTTGACGTGAAAACGTCTTCCCTCTCGTTACAGTGATAGTAGGTCGAACTTTTTTGTGTGGCAAAATACCGTCAGATTTCAATCGCTAATAAATGCGAGGCTAATAAAGCGAAAAGAATGGATAGATCATATCTGTAAGAGTTTGTCGCATAATAATTGTTTTGCCTGTGACGTCATCGCACCAGTGTAGGCGCATGCGCGTGATTGTTATGAATTAGCTTTATGTAAGATTATAAATAAGTGCAGCGTAGAATCGCGTTTAACTAGTAGGTTGATTCTTTTGTCATTTTAAAGAGCTCGAGGAGTATTACTGGGACCCAAAGCGAGACAATAAAAATATTTGTCAGAATATAAGTAAAAATCGGTATTTAATTGAATACATCAAACTCCGCATGTTTTTTTACTATAACACGCAGAGTTTTCTTTTGAATTGTACGAAACTTACAGAATACTTGACAATACGTAAAAGAAACATTGTATTAAAATTTGAATATTACCGGAAATATGAGCATTTGTAGAAAATATTGTTTTACTGCGCATACGCGAAATGTAGTTATATATACTGTACATGGCGCCATCAAAAGCTACTCTAAATAAAAAATAAGAAAGGCGCAGTTCGGGTCCGCACTTTAGAGTTTTAGTGAAAACGCCGGGATAAATTCATAAAACAAGTGATTCGTATTAATATGTAATTTAATTATCAATCTCTTTAATACAATATTATACAGCCGAGTTATAGAGTAGTATAATGGTTACAGAATAGATAAATTACAAGTTTATCGCATGTAGCAAGGGTCTGTGGTAGCTTGTGATTTATCTATTCTGTAACCATTATACTACTCTGTGTAAATATTGTATTGAAGTGATTGATAATTAAATTACATATTAATACGTAGCAATTGTTTTATGATTTTATCCCGACGTTTTCACGAAGAATATCTGGCGCGGACCCGAACTCCATCTTTCTTGTGTTTTTTCTATTTGTTCTCTCATTTAAAAAAACCGTTGTTTTAACATTATTAGTTTTTTTTAATTAATTTTTTAAATGTATTCTACGGTTCTCGTACACCCTGTATTTCAGCATATTTTAAGTCGTTATGCGAAGAAATTTTTCTTTCTAATTCTGTTACTCGATCTTTAATTGTATTGTGGCTTACTGGTAACTCGTTTAACGCTTTAATATCAAGTCCTTTTCTTTAAAATCACTACAAGTAAAACTATATTATAAAAGCATTTGTTTTATAAACTCCTTTAATGCAAGACCGACTGTCATGTGTCATATACAGGTGCAGTGATACGATAGAAAATCAGCTCAACGTCCACTCGGAAATATTTTTTAATAAATACGGTATTAGATATTTATACTTTAATTTTTAAAAATATTCGAAAGTCTGTTCTCTTCTTTATTATATAGAAAATGAATTTATAAAAATCAACGCGTGGGTCTGTTCATAGGTCGGCAGTCATAGGTTCATCACCAATAGTATATATATTATTTTAGAAATATATTCAAAGTAAATTACCACTTTAAATATAAAAAAATATTTTATATATATTTTAATTTCATGCCGTTAGTATCCCTCATTTATTAAAGTTTCCTAATATATTACAAGGCTTCTCTTCTCGAGGGAAGAGAAGCCGTAGAAGCAAAAAATAGAAATCGGTATTTACGTCAAACGACAGAGAAAAATGGATGGAATTTTACAAACGATCGCAGCAGCCACTTTATAACAGCTTGGAACAAACCACCCTAAGTTTCCCCTTTTCGAACGTAAACCAACCTGATTGATTTTGTGATTTTGATAATTATCGTAAGCCTGACCTACCCTTAAAGTTTGGACACGCTTTATTGAAACACCCTGTATATTTATATGATATAAAGCAGGAAATGAGTCTTTCTGCTGTCTGTTTTTCTAATAGCGCCATCAAAACGGTGAATATTAACGGCAAGAAATTTGTTCGAGTACATTTCAAGGTCAATGTGCTAATTCCAGCTTTCAAATTAATTTTTTCTTAAGATATTTAATTAAATAACACAAATTAAGCCAAACTTCAAAGTATTTTCTCAGTTCAAAATAACTTCTAAAATAATTATGGCACTAAAATGATTTATTTACCATCTTAAAGAGCAAACTAATATCTTTTCAATGACGTTAGTTTAATTGTTAATTGTAATGTTTCATGCCATTTTCAAAAAAATTTTAATTGGTACTAATCAATACGCAATATCATTCAAAGTTACAGTTTTCCGTTCCTCCGAAGAGAGAGAAGACCTAAAAAGAAAAAGAAGGAGCACTCTGTGTTTTTTTCCGGTCTGTCACAGGAACACCAAAAAGAAGAGAACGGTACTTCAGGTCATTCCAATAAAAATCATGAAATGAAGAAACTCCTGTTGTCTGAATAATGGGCAGGCAAAATAGAGAATCCCAAGAATTGCTAGACTCCTACCAGATGGTTCAAGAGCGGAAACAAAAATAGAAGGGTCCAGCGTCTAGACAAGGGTTCATGTGCCTTACACCCTCTGGGTAGGCTGTGCCGGCGTGGGCAAATAAAGCGAGGGGTTAGCCGACACGGGAGTGGGCGAACGAAATGAATGAAGCTAAATTGAAATTGATTTTTCTGAGCGGTTTTGCAAACAGGCGAAACTGAAGCCATTCATGGTATCACTCACTGCTCTTATCAGCAGTGAGTGATACCATGCATGAAAAGCTCTTTAAAGCTCTTTACAGCGCTTTAAAGAGCTTTTGTCCTACCTCTTCTATATTATCCGCTTAGGCGTGTTTTTCCATAAAAACACAATAAGAGTTGCTTCATTAGGAAGGAACTTCTTAACAATCTTCTTCTTTCCTTGCGCATGAATTAGTAGAATGTATCACTATCACTGAAAGCATGGAGAAATAAAAGAACGTTTTTCCTATATTGAAAAGGTTTGAAACTGCTGGCAGAAAGCAGGTTGTTCAGTCCTTTCCCTGGTTTCAAGAAAAAATGTTTACAGATTATGAAGCTAATGCTGTGAGTAGGATGATATGATCTGTGTCTTCCCATACAAGTTTGGTACATTTATGCTGTTCAACACGTTCCGTGCCACATGCACCATGATTGGTACATGCTAAAATTTTCTTTCAGGCCACGTATACCATCGACGGACACAGTAATCGAAAAGTTAAAACTGATCGCAACCCCACGTGTGCCATGAACGGTTCGCTATGTGATAAAAAAGCTAAACAAGCTAATAATGAAATGTTGAAATGTTTTGTGATATATCAATCTTCAAAAATCTATCATCTAATTAATCAAAACATCAAATAGCCTGAATGAAAAGTAGAGCAAAAACGGCTTGGAAAGGAAGGTGTTAAGAGCCGCATTTACACTTATGACTATCGTCTGTATCCACAGTTGCTCACTTTAACGAAAAATAATGTCTTTCTAGTTTACCTCTCAATATAGTTATAAAATCTTTCTTTGTTACAATCATTTAACATTAATTTATCTTGATTCATAATCACTGTCATCCATTGCCCATTGAATAATGTGTATCTTAGCATGCCTAAGGCGTTTAGCTGAGTTAGTGGTTTTCACTGGCAGATATAGGTATATATCAAAATCGACAATAGTGTGACTTTCATTACAAAATTTTTAGGTACGTAACGTATTTGCCTAGAATTGCTATAAAGTCTTGCCATAATCCAAAGCACTTGGTGCCGGAGAAAATTCACCGTTAATAAGGTAATTTTCTTATTTTCTCTCTTTTTTTCTGTTATAGTACATGGTGTCCGAAATGTATCTTTACAACTTTAGACTATAATTACTTCAAAAGTATACTAGATAATAACAAACGGTTATCAACGTTACTCATAAGGTTTTTTTTTCAGTAGACGCAGATTTGACGAAAAATGTGAACGCCGCAGATAGAAGCTCAGTGTGTAGCTTGCTTCATAGAGACAAAGTCCGATGTCCAAGTGTAACGGAATTTTGGGACACCAACAGACGCCAATGTTGTACTTGGGTATCGGACTTTGTCTCTATGAACCAGACTACGCGTTGAGCTTTCTTCTGTGGCATAAACATTTTTCGTCAAATCTGCTTCTACTGAAGAACAAAAAACTTTATGAGTTAGCTTGTCACAAGTTGAAAACCGTTTGTTATTATCTAGTATAGTTTTGAAGTTATTAAAGTCGCTTTAGACTTTAATAACTGTGAAGATACATTTCGGACACCTGTATTATCTGACTGTTACACTTTTCTCGGAACAAGAGGGTTAGAGTTGTAAACCGGAGGAATGTGTAAATCGCGGGAAACCACTTACATAGGTAAAAAGTTCTGGAAGTCTCAAGACAACAAAAAAATATTGTAAACTATGGAAAACGTTGAATATTGCATTCTCAATTTTTTGCACAGTAAAGCACCACTAGCCAAAAGTATTGCCCAATTCGTAAAATGAGAAATCTCTGGAGCTAATATGGATGCAATGTCGGTTGTGGAGAATCGTGGGAACTCAAATTTTTCTTTGAAGAATCGTGGGTCTTTAGGGTTACCCATCAGAAAATGATGGAGGAGAAAATGATTTGGGCTCACCTAGTTTCACAGTAAGTTGATAATGATTTGCAACTTTCAGAAATAGTTTTGTTTTCAGTATTTCTACTTACATGCATTCAATACTTACAGACATTTTCGTAAAAATAACGCATATTTTTGGGAAATTATAGAGGTTTTCTTTATAAATCTCAAATTTTTCAGCATGTTTATTTGCATAAAACATGCAGAGTTCTCAACCAAATTATGCGAAACTTGTAGAATATGTGACAATATGTTAGCGAAGCGCTGCATTAAAATTTGTAGTAATTACTTTCAATAACAAAGGTAATAACAATAACAATATTTGTAATAAATATTTTTTTTTGCTGCGAATGTGAGAAACATACAGAGAGAGAGAGTGCAATTTTACTTTTAGAAATTGTATAAGCCAGTTGTGTAGGGCAATTTATATAGAAATTCCAATTGAATACCAATATGATTTAGAAAGATATCGGTATTGCAGTGAGCAGAATTTTTGATTCGTCTAAGAGAAACAAAATCATATTTTTTAAACATGAAACTTCGAATAGTAGTATCGAATTGCTTGAAAATTAAATACCCTACATACACATATATACTTATAAATTGCATGAATCATTTAAATAAATTAAATACATCTGCAACGGTGCAATTAAACGATTAAATCTGGATGGCATTCAAATGGAATTTTTATGTAAGTCACCCTATATATCTAGTTTCCAATTTATAAAGTAAATTTATTATAAAATTACTAAATTAAAAGTAAAAAATTATTTACCATAATTGCTGGTATTTCTTTTATTATTCTGAGTATAGACTTCTACTTTTAATATAGTGATTCTATAACATATTGTCATGTATTCTGAAAGTTTTGCATAACTTAGTTGAAACCTCTGTATGCTCTAAGTGAGGATTTTCTGAGAAAAAACTTTATATCTTTCTGAAAACGCGTTCTATTTTTAAGGAAATGCATCTAAGTATTGCACACAGGAAACAAAAACATTGCTGAAAATAGCAAACAATTACCAACTTTCTATGAAACAGCATGAGCCCAAAGCATTTTTCTTCATCAGATTATGGTCGTCGTAACCGAATCTTCTCAGTGAAATGTGAATTCCGACGATTGGATGTCCCACGATTATCCGCAACTGACTGGGAACCCCTGTATCCCCATTAGCTCCAACCTTTTCGTATTTTAGAAATTGTACAATACCTTTGGCCAGTACTGTATGTGTCTTTCAAGGGACTGACGTAAAATGACCTATAAATGAAAAGACGTATATTTGAAATTTTAATAAACAATTTAATTATTACGAACTTCATGTTATTAATACAAATTCATTTAATAGTAATAATTTTAAAGTTCTTAAGAAATTACTTATGTATTACTAAATTGTATTGAAAACAATAATTACGTTTAAAATTAAACATTTAGCATAGAAATCAGATAGCATACCTTCAGTACTAATTTAGATTACTGTCAATTTCATATTGCAGGGAAGAAAAAGTTGTTAACCTTCCTATTTTCTAGAAAAGTTTCCTCTTTAGTAAGAACGGAGAAATAATGAATCTGGCAGAAAATCTGCGAGTTTTGGAAAAGGAAAAACGATATATTGCATCCTTTGCGTCTTGTTATGGAAATACTTTATCATTACAATGGCTGACGAATGAATCGTGATAGTGATGAAACGACATATAGATGAGAAAGATATAAAAGGTGTCTATGTGTTTTCTGAATTACTTTGAACATGTTTATTATATAATTATAACACCATCTGAATGTAATTTATTTCTAAATTATTTAATCCAGATTCACTTTTTGCTGAAAGTGTAAATTTGGCTTGTATGTAGTTTCTCTGTCGGAACTGAATAATTACGATCACATATACCGACAATAAAGTATTCTTGCTTCCCACTAATAAACCAAGGAGGAAGATAGGATTTCGCTGGTGGGAAAGAGACTTGCCTCCTTTGTTCCGAAGTAAGGAATATCGTGTCACATTTGAGGGTAGTGGGAAAAATCTTTCGAATGCGATATCAGAAGTGTACATTCTCTCGAGGTATTTGAAGAAAATGTGATAAGTGACCAATTTTATGTTCCAGTTGTAACTGAGATTAACAAACGGCAATAGAAGTCGCGAATGGGTCTCGGGGAATACTGAAGATTGTTGATGGACGGCGGAACTGATGCGTCACACCCTCTTGTGAAAAGGATAAAAGCAGAAAAAATTCTTTATATGAAAAAAATTTATTAACATATGATAGGACAGCATTTTTAAGCTAATTATTTTTAATATTCTCTTGAGATCTCGTGACCATTTTAATGGACATTCGTGTTTTATTTACAAAAAAAGTTTCTTTCCATTCAAAGCCCTTAAATCCACTGCCCAATGCTTTGAATGGTCTTATGCCGTTATCTATCAATTATGTATAATTAAACATATTAGTTAAGTACATTAATTAATTTATTAATGATATTAATTATTGTAAAATTAATAAATTAATTATATATAGAGTTATATACTCCTATCAAGAGTATTAATCTCGATTTTTGTGAAAATTGGTCGAAAATTATATCTTTGGTCTCAAGAGGATATAGTGTTCCTTTCATGTGTTAACGCCGAACCCGCAGGATCGAGCGGGTAATGGAATATTACACCTAACGAGCTAGAAAACTAACTCTTGATTAACATTTAGTATCCAAGCAATCAAAAATGTATTAATAATTGCGACTGATAAGTAATTCAAATGTCTAGTGCGCATTTGGTTAACAACAGATTGAATGCGACTATAATAGAAATATCGACAACCTCTGCCGCCTTTTGGGAAAAATAGGTACTATTGATATCCTGAACCAGAAAAGTCGTTCCTTTTCAGTAATTATTACCTATATCCAACAAGAAAGCAGAAATGCTGACAAGTGTCTAACCTGATCTATCCGATCGTAAAAGCTCCGTCTTAAAGGGATATGTAGAATTTATAACTGAAAAAAGTAGTGGTTGCGTTCCGCGAAGTGCCAAGGTGGCCGCGCCAGTGTGGAGCACTGCGGGTTCTGGCAGTCTACTTATAATAAAGAAAAATGTGATTCGTTGTGTGTGTGTTTCTTATCTCTTCTAAGTTTAACACTGTCATATGAGGTTTAATTGTTATTAAAAACTTTTCTGCACGAAAAGAATTTCATACTTTAACCCTCTGAGTGTTTCACACGTATTTCTACGTTGACCTTGGACAACCCCAAAATCGTTAAACACGCATTTCAACGTGTGGTCGAAAACACCCCGAAATCGGTTTGCACTGAATTTTACGTTCATTGGGAACTGTCTCTAAAGTGTAACAAACGTACTTTTCCGAATTTCTTACCCCCCTTTCTTGGTTTGACATCTTGATTGATTATCCGGGGAGAGCACAGGTCAACACAATGAAGACTGATAAGGATGTACTTACTGCAAATTGGAGATGGCACATTATCCGAAACCCCACTCTCCCCTGTGGTGTGGGGAATTTTAATGCTATTTGCATTGAGGTTATATTTCCGGAAGAATTGCAGTGTCGGATTTTTTTTTTGTTTAATGTCAGCCTGGTTTGATGCTATATTATGTTTCAAGTACTATTCTTTTAATACAATTTATGTGATATAAGATTTTTTTTCAATGCCTCAATGCTTTAAAGATCCATATCGAATGGTTACGTAAAATAGATATTGTGGTTTAAGTAAAATAGATTTTGTTCCAATACCGCATTCAAGCATAAAAAAATTGAAAGCCTAGGGGAAGCTAAGAAAATCTGCTATTTATATATAGTTGAACAGTGTTCTTGAATCAACACATTTCACCCACGTTCAACTAGTTTTATGATATTAATGTAAACTTCTTTCATATTAATAATCTCCATCTACTCATTTTTCATTTATAAAAATAGAGCAAGTTATTAAATAATTAAATTTTTTTCAAAACATAGAGCAAGTTTTAAGGTATATGAAAATGATGCATTATTTTTATTGTTTTATCTTTCAGATCAAATCGAAAATTTCAGTTTTACAATTATTTCATTATATATGTATTTGATTTTTATTAAAAAAATTAATTTTCAGGTTTAAGTGTAATTTTTTTAGACTAGAACAGATTTTAACTTCATTATTACAACATTTAGAAAAATATCTTTTAAATTCATAAAAATTACAATGAAAAAATTCATTCCGAAAGATAATTATCATTTTATTAAATAATTATTAGCCGGAAATTTATTTTTAGGTCACTCTGAACTGAAAAAATAACGTACATGGAAATAAAAATTAAAGAAAGTGGAAAAAAATTTTATTTTTTACATTGTAAAATATTTTCTTTTTGTTAAAGGCAGGGGAAAATATAGTTTAGATGAAAACGTTATCGACTAAATTTAATGTTTGGGTGTGTGATCTTATCACACTTTTAATAATCTTATTATGAGACTGATAATATCTGCAGCTTAACTCTCTTACGTTTATTTGAATAATCAATGAAGATGTTTATTTCTTGCTTAAAATAAAAGAAGACAAAAATATTTCTCAGAAAATATTATACGAATACTGTATTTGCGCATTAGTTCCTTGAAGCACAATTTTTTTCCTGATGTGTTATTAAGCATTCTTCTATAAATGATTAAAACTATATAGCTAAATTGAATTGCTTTCGGTAAATGCATGCCAACTGCAAGTTAAATTTTCATTCATGCTCTGAGAAAAGAAATCCACTAATATATGTTAGAAACCATTGATACATCCAGATCCACTAATAACAACTTTGAAGACTGATCTTTCAGTAATAATAGCAGTCTCTGGCTTTGGATTATTTCAAAATATTACCGTCACCTGCCAGATCATGTGTTTCATTACATTATCTTATGCGTGCATGCTGTAATTTGTAAGGTGTAATTTTTTTTATAAAATTATGATTTATCTGCTCCATTTTCTTCATTCTGAACTTTAATAAATAATATTTCAACAGTAAATAAAATATTTATTTTCTATATGTTTTGACATTTTTTATTTTATTTAACTTATTTGAAGAGTAAAGGGTCAGTTTTAAGCTTGTTAAATTTGCTTTATATTTTCGAAAAGAACGGTACGATACGAAACGGCCCCCAAACTTTTTTGTATTCCTCACCGAGAACGGCCAAAACATCTATGAAGTGTCACTATTTTGTCGTCAATTAACAATTTTTACCAATGATACCATTTTAATAACTTTTACTGATCTTAAAGAGCACGGGAATTTTGTCAGAAGTATTTCTTCAGTGAATCAATCATCCTATACCCACTGGCAGATTTTGTCAGTATGGGGACACAGGCGCAAAATTGCTGTGAGGCCCCTCCCCCTACCCAATGTCAAAAATTCATCCTCGGCTTAGTATTACGATATAGATCGAATAGGTTTTGAGGCCCCCTAGATGCACGAGGCAAGCGCCTCTAACACCTGTGCGAAAAATCGCCACTGTATATACCAGTCCTCTGCTACGACCTTTCTCAAACTGATTCTCTATCTGTTTATGTCGCATGTTTTTCACGTACAGATAGACATAACCATCTGTTATAAGCACTGTATCGGGGAACATCGTTGTATACTGCTGATACTAATCCTATTGAGAGTCTGATATTATCTGCAGCTCAACTGTGTAGAGATTATTTCAATTATCATTGAAAATTTGTATTTCTTCCTAGAACCCAAAACTATTTCTAAGAAAATATTATTTCTTACTTCAGAGACTGCATTTATGCATTGGTTCCTTGAACCATTACAGTTTTGCTGATTTGCTATTAAGCATTATTCAATATGTGATCAAATCTAAATGCTTAAATTCCAGTGCTTTTGGTAAATCTTATACCAATTCTGAGGTGAATTTTAATAAATGCTATGAGACAAGAATCCACTATTATGTGTTACAAACCTTTGATATATCCGATATTAACAAGCTTAAGGACAGTTCTTCCAAAAATAATAGCAGTCTCAGGCATTGAATTATTTCCAAATTCCACCATCACATACTATATAATGTGTTTTATAGCAATATCTTGGATGTGTGTGCGTGTGCTGTAATTTGTAAAGTATAATTTTTTTTATATAATTCAGATTTATCTACACGTTTTTATTTTCATTCTGAACTTGAATGGATAATTATAAAACTGTAAACAAGATATTTATTTTCCAAGTAGTATGGTATACATGAATGAGATATATAATTTAATTTTTAAAATTTTGTATAAAGAATAAAGTGTCATTTTTATGCTTATAAAATTCCCTTTATATTTAGTACGAAAAGGCCCAAAACTGTTTTTGAATAGCACAAAAGGGAACCTGACTAATTTCGAATATGTGGTAGATTTTCCTTCCTATTCTTTCGATTTTACCAAGTTTGTAAAAAACTATCTGTAGAAAATAATTCAACAATTTTGTACTTCGTACCAAGGCCCATTTTCGTAAAATTGATTGAAAAAATGTTGATTGCTTTTACCTTCTCGTATACGTAGTATACAAAGAGAAAGTATTGTAATCATTGATTGTAAATTCGAATTTTGATATGTCTCCTCGTTTTACACTTCGTGTTTCTGAATACGGTAACTCCTAAACGCAACCCTAATTGTAGATAAGGGTCCAATTTTCGTTTAAATAGGCTCAAAAAACTCTAATGCCCTGTCTAAACTCTAATATACCTTTCTTTTCGATAAAAAAGTTATAAATAAAGAATTAAATTTAATTTTGAAAATTTGGCCACGGGATGCTCTATGACCGGTACTATAGTATAAAAGTTTCAAATTTTGTTAATCTAGGTGAATTAATTTTCTGTTTATTATAATAAAAGATAATATCTTGCGTGCTAAATAACGGTATATGTATACGTTATTTCTTCTAACATTTAGTCTAAACGTAAACTTTATTTTGAGAATTATTAACTCGTGCTCTTAACAAGCATATAGTACAAGTTTCAGTAAAAAGGGTTTGTAGTATTAGTTAATTTAAAACATTATTCAGGGGATAAGAAGGTTATTTCTAATCCTTCATATGTATTAATTATTACAGGCGGTTTTATAGAATACAGATTATTATGCGACTATCCATATAATAAGTATTTATGTGCATACAAAACGGATTTATCCAGTTAAACACTGTTTATATTTGTGATCGCTTCTCAATTTTCTACCTTTTACGGAGTACTAAATCAAGAAGCAATATGAAAACTTTTATTGCGACATCAAATATTAATATTAAAATGTATATATAAAAATTTTATATATATTTATATATATATATATATATAATGGCATTGTTTTTAATCCTTAAAATTTAGTAAATTAATTTTAAATTCATAGAATAATATGCTGACGAGTAAATAAAGTGAAGTCACGGATATAAAAAAACTACTAATATAAAATACAGCCAATAGCTAAAATACAAATATTAATAAACGACAAAAAATTTAAATCACAAAGATCTTTAAAATCATCAACTTTTATGCAGCTTCAATAATGTTCACTTTATTAGATATTCAAAACATGAAAAATAGGTATACGCGCCTAACCGGTGTGTATATTTGTCATTTGGTGTTGTTGACACGAGCAATGTGCAGAAAATAGATCCCAACTGCCCATCTCGAAGACCTGAAGTGTTAATTTATCACACAACAGGTGGGCTCTCCGAAAGCAGTAAGGGCTAGTTTGAATAGGCTCATAGCTGAATAGAACGGATTCTTGTGGTTAGTCCCTTCGAGGAGGTTGCTGATTGCCCATGGATCAGAGGGGGGAAGAGACTGAATCCGCTGCGCTTTTGGAACATGTTCTGTTCGGAGGAGGGCGCACTTTTAAAACAGATAAGGGGTCTTCGAACAATCGCTTTTCGAATCGCTTTACAAGGGAGACCGAACCACTCAGAGGGTTAAAGTTTTTTATAAAAACTGTATTTATTAGGAAAGAATTATTGCACATTTCGGAAAATGGAAGTGAAAGGAATTTTATGAAAAAGATCTTGCTAGAAATTAAAAATAAAATCCATCTTTTTAATGGGTTCATTAGTTGAAGTTTGTGACAGTCACTGTTTTATAAGAAACACAATGAAAATTTTGAAATGCAACTTGTATATATTATATGAATTTGTGTGTTTGCACACGTGTGTATATGTCTTTATATAATTAATCTTTATAAATATATATAGGTAACTTATATGTACTAAACATTTTCTACCAATGATATCATATTTTTCAGTGTATTACTGTCATATTCATGTATTAAATACAATAAAGCACCTAACACAATGAATTTTTAAAAAATTAAAATTGAACAAGGATGAAGAAGTTCAAAAAATCCACCAGGTGAACTTTCTCAAAAACCTTGACAAAGTTCATCTGGTAGATTCTTGTAAATTTTTCATCCTGTTTCAATTTTAATTTTTTAAAAATTACTTTCCCTTGGGTTATTTATTATATTTTCATTGTTACATTGGTTGCTTGCAGCATTTTAGCGATCTCAAGATGCTTTGTTTCTATCTTATTTTAATTTTGTTTTTATTGATTTGTGTTTTTATGTTAAATATTATATTCTTTTTTTATTATTTTATAATATGTAGTAAACATTTTATATCTATGAATATATACTTTTCAGAGTAAGGAAGGTAAAATATAATCAATTCAAACATAATTTTTTTTTATTTAAGTTATATAAAAATTTAATTAAAATAGTAAATAAAGTATAATTTGATTTTTTTGATTAATAATCTTAAAATATAGATATTTTACAATTCTGAAATATCTGTTTTAATTCTAATTTTTTAAAATGCTGTGAGAATGTTAGGTATGAAGTGTACACTATATTTTCAAATCTACAGTACTACTATTCTATTCGAAATGCTTAATACCATCTTTTTATTAGAACTGCTTACTCAAATACTAGAAATAAAACTTCAGATCCACTTTCAGCTTAAAATTTGCAGCTTTATATTGCTCAAATTATTTTTCGATTCAGTTTTTCAAATTCGAAACTTAGAATAAATCGAATATTTATTTCGGTCTTGCCAGTTTTGAATTATTCATGTTCCATTGTATATAATTGAACAAGATATATAAATAACGTATATTATTTAATAAATGATACTAACGTTTGAAAAAAGTACCAGTCAAATAATTTCCCAGATTATTTACTGAAATGCAAGATTAAATCAAAATGCATGAAGAAACCAGACTTATTCTGGAAGACAACGGTGTAACAAATGTCACAGGTATTATACTATACATATTATATCAAAAGGGAAGATATTTTATGAATCTGATTGCAGAAAATTTTTATTCATGTGAAACGTGAATGAAATAAGTTCTGAAATTCACATCAAGGAAATTGTGTAATGGAGTTCTCTACAATCATTCGATTGGCTTTGCTTCATGCATAATCATAAATCATTATGCATAATCATCAAATCATAATCCCAAACCTTATAAATGCACTTTCGTTTCGAGAATGCCCAGCTTGTGTGCGTTTATCTACAATCGCTTAAGAGAGAGAGGCAATCTGAAGGCATACAAGTTCCGGCTCATTAACCTTTAAAATTTAGCGTTTAACTTTAATTATCAATTACCAGCCCTGATATAAGAATCCAAGCTTTATATTAAAGAAATCGACTTATTAGCAAAAAAAAGGACTGTCAAGCCATTTGCAAAAAAATTTATATGGTTAAATCTTTGAATAAAATAGTGGTAGAAATAACATTAACAAGTCGATTTACATCTAAATACACTCTGGCTCAAAAAATAATCAACAAACCCCGAAAGAAGTGGTACACATGCAAAACGGCGAATTAAAACACACATTTTACATACGAGGTAGAGGTTGCATTGCCAAATGCAAATAAGCAACCAAAATTAGCATAAAACGAAATCCCGTGGTTACACTGCAACGATTTAAAAAGGTGTTTGCCGGACCTATGCTTCAGTTCGCAAGCAGCGATAGTTCCGCGGAATCCGAGATAGCCAAGGCGGAAAGCATGAGTAGAAGAAACCATGTGCACGATGAGATGCGTTGTAGGGCTGTCGGCATGGTGCAAGACAATCTGCTGTTTCCAGAGAGCTGAATGTGCATCGTAGTGTCATCCATAGGTTGTGGAACCATTACCAAAAGGATCAAAACGGCAGTAGCACAAGTGGTCTGGATGCCGGAGAATCACCACAAGGGCAGTCGATCGCTACCTGTTGCAATGTGCCAGACGCTGGAGGACACTAACAGCGTGATAGTTGGCGTCGCAGCTCTCTGCTGCCGCAGGAAGACACATATCCCGTTAAATGTGTCGCGCAGACTGCATGAAAGAGGACTGTTCGCACGACGACCTGTTGATTGTGTGCCTTTGTCCCCAGAGCGTGGTTGCATTGGGCTCGTGAACATCACAGTTGGATACCAGAGCAGTGGGGCCACGTACTCTTTACGGATGAGTCTCGATTTAACATCTAGAACAATTCCCGAAGGACAATGATATGGCGAGAGCTAAGGACACGCTATCGGGCATCAAACGGCGTCGAAAGAGACCATTACAGTCATGGCGGGTTACTTGTCTGGGCAAGGATAACAACTAAGGGCCGAACCGGTCTCTACATGTTCGCTGGGTGTTCCGTCACAGCTCACCGATATCGTGACAAAATCCTACACCCCTTTGTGCGGCCTTTTATCGCTGCAATGGGTACCGACGCGATATTTATGGACGATAACGCCCGCCCGCATAGAGCACGATTGGTGCGGAGTTATCTGGAGATTGAAACCATTCCACAGATGGCGTGGCCTGCTATATCAACGGATCTGAATCACATAGAGCATGTGTGGGGCATGTTCGGAAGACGGATTGCAGGTCGCAGTGTGCCGCCAGGCACCCTACACAAGCTTCCACAAGCCTTACTACAGGAATGGACATTGCTGCCACAACAAGTCATTAACGACACTATTGCCAGCATGTCTCGCCTTTGTCAAGTATGCGTTTCAGCTATTGAGTATCATACCTGTTAATAGCGTGTGGTTCCAATTGCACATTCTGCCTAACAATTTGGGCTGTCACGCCGCGACGGCCGTAATATATGTGTTTTTGTTTGTCTTTGCTTTACTGTTTAATATTGTGGTCTAGTAGTGCAACAACTACCTCGTGTTCAACTGTCACGCAATATCCATTAAATAGTCTTTGTTTTATTCCGAGTTTTGCCTCTGTTGTTTATTCTTTGAGAAGGAATGTAATATGTTTCGTTTCACAGGTTTCTTTTCCTAGCGAAAGAGAAGTAGGAAGAAAAGCTTTAATATACTAAGAGAAATCAACCTACCCAGTCTAATTTTAATAAAATTTTTTTAAAATTATAAAAATTATATTTGTATACAAAGCGGTAATTTAACCTGAATTTATTTGACAAATAATATATATTTTTATTGTCAGACTTATTAATAAAGGAATATGATGGTGGATATGTAGTATGAATTTTGCAGTAAAATTAGATTTAGAAATATGAGAAAACGAGTTATTCGGTTCTGATTTATGTACGGATAAAAAGTATTACCTGAATGAAAATAATCATTTCTAAAATAGGAAACGAAATGAATTCGTGCAATTTATAAGGAATATATAAATATGATTCAAAAGGAGATCCATAGGTTTTAAAGGACAAAGCGACGAATGATCCCCGTGCCTGTCGACGTAAGTAAAAGATTTCACTTTATCGCAAAATTTAGAATATCACAGTCATGAATTTGCTTGAACTCCTCCTTGTAACTTAATGTCCTCCGATATTTTATATTTTCCAGAACAGAAATTTCAGTACCCGAGCTGGCAACGTTTTAATTCACAATTAGTTAGTTAGTCAAATTTCTGTCTCCATCTTTTTTCGTATTTCACCTATGTTTTACCCTAAATAAATGGAAACTGTGTAATCTTCTGCTGAATTTTTTCTTTTTATAGTCCTAAAATAACTTTACATTTAGTGACGTCCGCGACAGGATGACTTATTACTATTTACTTATCATTGAATATTTTCAGTAGAAATTTACTGCATTGTGTAAATATTTCAGCAGAATTAGGGTTTCATAATTTTGTTTTTCTTCACAATATTTAGACCTTAAAGAGTTTAAGGCCTAATAAATGAGAATATTACACGATTTCAATGCATACTAGACAGAATTTTTCATACAACACAGAATATTTTCGGAACTGTTTCTTAAAAAAGAAGATGGCAGTAGCTTGCTAGCTTAACTTTGCATCAAGCTAAAAACCTATACCTGAGAGAGTGTAAATTCAACAATAAATTAATTGTGATTAAATCACATTCATTCTTTTTCAAAGCAAGTATTCAGCATTTTAGTGATTTGAAGGAAGTTCCTAAGAGAACAGAATTGTTTTGGAAAAAATAGCATCCACCTTTTATTTCTGAAACATTTTTTAACCCATCTTAAACAACAAATTAAAGGCTTTAACTATTTTTGTATTAAGACCTAATAAAAAAATGGAAAAGATCCAACATGATATCAGGAAATTTTATCGAACGAGAATAATTATTAATTAAAATGATTGAATACGATCAGTTGATATTCGGCTCCGAAATAATTTATGATTATAAAATTTGCATAGAAACCTAAAACTGGAAACGAAACTCCTAACTGAATAGCTGCCGAATTCGGACGGTGGCGCTTGGAGTAGACCGGTATCATAACTTTAATTGTATTAAATATTTGGGCAGTAAAAAAAATCAAATTATTTATTTATTTAAAGAAAAACACACTACAGAGAAAACTCCATTTACAGAGTGCTGACAAACACACAAAGAAAAAAAGTCACAATGAGTAAATAAAAAAAAATATGCCTTGAAAAGCAAAAAGTAGACCACAGATAATACATAAAATCATAAAACTTATGCAAATGTATATATAATTAAAAACGAAAACACATAATTACAAAACTTTAAGACACACTATGACACCAAAAGCCGTATTTTTTTTAAAAATTTAAAGTTCATTTCCAAAAAAGCAAGGGTCAAAAAGTCAAAACACGCAAACACCGAGTCTAATAAAAAACACAAAAGGAGTTTAAAAGTTTAAAAACGTAAATACATACTTGAGATAAAAAAAAATGCAACACTTAAGATAAAAATAAATCAAACACGGCGCCAAAAACTGGTCGAATACATAAGAACACGGAAAATCAAATAGCATAAAAATCTAAAATGTTGTAGAAAGGCAAAATAAAACATATCATGTATTTAAAAGATGCAAACATTTTGACTTAAAAGCACCTAGAGACATATTAAAAATGTCAAGTTCATCAGAGAACGTGTTAAAAATTTTATAAAACCTATATAACGAGAACCTGTTAATATAATTAAATTTTGAATCTAAATTTGGAAAGGAACTCTTAAAAATCTGGCAGGCTTGTCTGACTCTTAAAAAGGTTTCTTAAAAATCTGGCAGGCACAGCGAAATCTATTGAGCTCAATATATCAATACAATCAATTGAACCATTAACAACTTTGTAAAAGAAAAGAACGCAATAAACATCTCGTCTGGAGGATAAACTAGACATATTAAAAATATTACGTAGGAGTGAAGAAGATAGATCATACAAGTAAAATCCATTTTTTTTGTAAAGTAAACGTCTCAAGAAGTTGTTCTGTATTAGCTCAATAATTTCTATTTTGTTTCGGTAATTGGGATTCCAGATAATACTGCAGTATACCAGTTTGGAACGAATATGAGCGCAATACAAGACCTTGAGGGTAAGTTCACTGGAAAATTCTCTGGTTCTACGCTTAAGAAATCCAAGCCTGCGATTTTCATTGCCTTTGGTTATCGTCGATTTTTTTCCGCTACAAAATTGTCTCGTTTTTCGTCGTGTGCCACGGATTTCGCCGGCGTACTCACGTGACCTCGCTGCTTATTTTTCCAAAACGAAGGTGCAAAATCGGATATGTCTGGGGCCGAAAAGTTTGTGTCCGAATCCAAAAGGGTTGAGACTGACGGATTCATCTCTCAACAAGTCTTTAACTGTGATGAAACTAGCCTCTTTTAAAATAAAATGCTAAAGAGAACGTTCATTACATAGGAGAAAAAGGCACTGCAAGGTCATAAGCCTGTGAAAAATAGTCTAACTCTTTTGTTGTGTGGTAATGCTAATGGTGCTCAGGAGTCCAGTGGAGCCGGCACGCCAATCCGGCAATGTTTTCCCCTCCGAGAAATAAGTAGAAAATATCGTTAAAACGTCCTTAAAACAGATCTATTTTTATAACCCAGGTTAGGGCATTCCGGCATTCTTTTCTTCAACTGGTGGTAATTTAAAGTGAAGCCATTACTGGTGTACCATTCAGAAACTCCTAGAGTGTTTAGCAGTTTTCTATTCATTTTATATTAATTTCTTATTGTGTTTAGTATTAAACATTATATTCAATCTCTATAAAATGTGTCTTTGCTATGTATTCTGGTAAGTAGAGAATTCTAGAGGGTCTAGAACGAATTAATTGAATTTACATTGATTCATGTGGAAATAATTGCCTTGGTTTTCGTCGGTTTCGAATATCGCCGATTGCCTTCGCAAGGATTAGGGGCGAAAACAGAGGTATCACCGTATTAAAATAGTGAAATGTCATCGAGAAAACACAAGTACACAAAATTCTATCACCTCAAAAAGTGAGTGAAGAATCGATTCCAAAATTCCATCTTTACAAATATGAGACAAGTCAAGTTAAATAAAAGTATATATAAATAAATTCATCTAATTGTAGTTGTCTAGAAAAATACTACCACGTTAAAAAGGTTCCAGAATTTATTAAATATTTTCCAAATGTAAATGAATTATGCCATTTCACGTTGGAAAAGCGGAATGTATAATGTGACTGATTTGTTAGAATAGCTTTCATCCAGTTCAAATAGCTCTTGATTACAATCATTAAAAACTTCCAGTCTCTGGGAAGACTAAGTCGTGGATGTTCATAGGTTCTTCCCAGTTCAAATTACCTATCAAAAAATCAGATTCTTGTACTTTCACAGCCAGTTTATCCCCCCTGATTTTGCCCCATGTGTCTTTTTAGTCAGATGAATAATTGCTGCGAAACGCTTCTCAAGTTCTGAAAATGTGCAGCGACAAAAGCAGGCTTATAATCTTAACTTACATCCTTGTATCCGATGGAAAAAATGCATATTTCTCCGGGTAGTTACTTTGAAAGAAACACCAAAGAAACAGGTTCTATCTGTGGGGGAAACTCGGGATGCTTGACTCTGCGGGATTTTCTCAGATTGTGAGCTAATTGATAATTTGTGGGTGACATTTTTATATGACCTTTGGTCACATGGACTATTGGAGGGGAGTTTTATTCCAATCTGAAAAGCCATCATAATGGTGTGTAGGTAAGTATGTTTTGGGGATTCAAAAGTAAATTTTCACTTTTTCATTCCTCAGTGGATAGGAAGTTTACTATTGGAGATATGATGAATTAAAAGATTTCTGAGTTTTAAGCATAATTCTAGCTATAATTTGATATTCGATTTTACGCAGTATATTAATTCTAAGTGGTTTAATTTTAGTTCATTTAGAAAAAGTAAAGTTAGGGGATACTTGACCCTATTAAAATCTATTGCAGCTTCGATGTCGTGGTTAGGATCAGTTTTCTGATACGTAGAGTTTATCGGCAATATCTCAACAGAAATATAGACAAGAATTGTTTAATAATTGTTTGTTAGTAACTATTTAATAAAAAAATATTTTTAATATGATTATTTCAAATAATGCAAATAATTATTTTAGTAAGGATTTCAAAAAGATTTGAAATTTAATTAATAGATTTTTCTCTCCCGAGAAAGAAATATCACTTATTTTTTATTTTAATAAAAGTATTTTGCTCGCACTATTTGTCATCATTTGGTTTTATTTAACGTTTCACAATTTCTGTGGAGTTTGTCTTTTCTTCGTTTGAATTTTCTCCTAAAATATACTTTTTATTCTTTTGTTTTTGTTTATATATATATATGGTTTCCATTTCCATTGCTGTAATTTTTCTCATTTAATTAAATCAGTATTTTAAGTCTTTATTGAATTTTGAACTAATTTTATTTAGTAACTAGATTTAATTTAATGACTTAACTTATTTAATTTCTTAAATAGATTTTATTAATAACAACCGCGTTTTATAGTAACCATATAATTTAATTTTAAATATTAGTTTCCTTAATATTATTTGATAATAAAGAACTTTTTCCACTTCAATAGTTTTAACCTAATATCTGAATTTTTCGTACATACAAATTATCAAAAGAGTATAAGTACTCTTTGCATGTAGGGTCAATTATCCCTACCCCTAGGGTGAAGCATCCTTAAGTTTAGGAATACTTGACCGTAGTCGATTTCATGAAATATATTTATTTTATGAATAAATGAGACATCAGTTTAGCATAAGTACATTTCTCATTCTTAAAAGAAAATCTTTTCATCTAGCATTTCAAATATTTGAGAAATACAAGAAAAAGTAAAAGTAGGGTCAAGTATCTCTAGTTCCCCTATTCATTTTTCAGCAATAAATTCAAGAGCTTTTTGTAACTAAGTGGTACAAATAAGTTTTACAAATCGTTTGTGAGATTTACTTTTAACACACTGTCGTTTATAATCCCGAGGCGACATTTTTCTTCTAGCTCCTTTAAAACCGGCAATTTTTGAAAGGAAATGACATGAATTTGACTCTCCCAACCTTTGTGGTCATTTTCCCTACCACTCCAGCCCCTGCTATAACCTTTCCTCAAGGCGTTCAGGATGGCAAGGATAATTGTACCCCCTACTGCGCTTTTCTCCCAAGCGATCTCGGAGCCTCACCACCCCTCAAAAGAAGCGAACCGCCACAGACCTGCCTTCGTTGCTGTTAAGGGGAAATTTTTAGACGGATCGGGACCTCCTCGCTCGGTATGAGAGGATTAAAGGGTTGCAGACCTAGTGACAGTCTAGAATTCGGGACCGGAGTTTCGTGGTTTCGATGCCCGATTCCAAGAAAGACCCACCTTGTGAACAGGCCTGGTGCACGCTAAATTTGTCGAGGGTCAATCGTCCTCTCACTAGAGTGGATCGGAAGTTTGCTGTCCAGGCGTCGTCCTAGTCATCTGACCACGATTCAGAATGACATAATTCCGAAATAGCTCTCGTGGGGCTTCAAATTGGAAGGTTAATGTAACTAAAATAAACTATCGATGATTTAATAATTTTTTCAAATTTAGATAATTAAATTTTAATAATTTCTGAGTATGAGCCGCTCGTAATGGGGGCTATTATGCAGGAACCACAGCGCCTGACTATCTGTCGCGGCGGCCGTTCATTCAATAGTTTACCCGGATGCTTCGTCAGGGCGGGGTGATGTTCCTCTTGGTCTTAGCATCTCTTACGACCACAAAAAATTAATTTAAAATAAAACGTAATTTCAGGTTGTATTTTTCTTTACATTATGCACAATAAAGAATGCAGTGTGCATTTCTCACATTATGTGCAATGATTATTCGCACAAAGATTGAATTTTTGTGCTTTTTGTTTGCATTTTTTTACCCCATTTGAATGAATATTGTGCTGAAAAATATAAAACAGACTTACGATCTGACAGTCGAAACGGAACCCTTTAGTATGTGAATGAGGCTCAGTATATCCATTTACTTGTGTGAACTCACATCATCGAACCATTGAAAAGTTCCATAGCACATTATGATTTTTTAAAATTGGAAGATGCAGTATATTATGCCTTGGTAAATGTTTATTTGCTTTTATTGAAAGAAAACCCGAAATAAATTTTTGGGGAACATCAGTTTAGCTGTAGAGTAGCGCCTACTTTTGTGTTACATGATGGGTTTTTAGATATTGACCATAGTCAAATGGCTTTCCCAATTTCCACACCCAACAAGAGGATTTACTCGTATTTAGGTCCGGTCCACAAGTCCTATTTGTGTAGGACAAGGCATGAGACCCGGTGCACAAGTCCGATTTGTGTAGGACAACTCATGAGACCTGGTGCACAAGTCCGATTTATGTAAGACAAATCATCAGACCCGGTGCACAAGTCCGATTTGTGTAGGACAAGTCATCAGACCCAGTGAACACATTCAATTTTTTGTCGGACAAGTCATTAGAGGCACAATGTCGGATAACTGGTTAGCGTCGTCAAGTACGTTGATAGAAATGAGGTACACGTACCTCCCACCGAGCTGAGGTGTCGGAAAAGTAATTAACGACACTTTATATCAGCATCTTACCCAGAGATCGGAGGGAAATCGGAGGTATTTGTGCACTACCCAACTGCTGTCCATGTACATCATGATGCTAATTGCCTCTCTGCCATTTTGTGTCGCTAACGAAAAATAGTATGTGCACATGAAGTATCTTTTGATGGAGTCAGGCATCGAACTGGCGACATTGAAGTACCAAAAACAAGATTTTACCATCAGGTTATTGCGGCGCAGACAACCACTAAATCAGTTGTGGCGAACCTATGGCGCGCGGGACACACAGTGACCCACGAAGGCTAATTAATTTAACAAATTCATTATTCTTTCTTTAAGGGGAGTTCGAACCCTAAGTCCGTTAACCCTAATCCTGTTACTTCGATCTACCACCTTCTCTCAAAATCTTTTATAGATTCATGATTGAAACTTTTATACAAGTAAACTACACCTTTCTTATTATACTGAAATGAGCTTTTTTTGAATAAATCAAAACTTTATTTTTTACAATATCTTTTTGTGTCAAAATAGAGTAAAATTTCACTATGTCAATTAAATATTTTGCAAATTTATAAAAAATTAAAAATCAACCAAAGGCTCATTTCAGTATAATGATGAAGGTTTACTTTACTTCTATAAAAAATTTCAAACATGTATCAATAACAGATTTTGAGAAAAGGTACATCGAATTGGGCAATTTAACATTTTTTATTTTGACACAAAAAAAAATTGTAAAAAATAAATTTTTGTATTCAAAAAAAAATAATTTTACTATAATGAGAAAGATGTACTTTACTTGTATAAAAATTTCAAACATGAATCTATAACAGATTTTGAGAAAACGTACATCGAAGTAACAGGGTTACGGTTAACGGACTTAGGGTTCCAACTCCCCTTAATGAGGATAAGAAATAAAATTTCCTAAGTTTCCACTATCAACAAAAATATTTAAATGAGCAAATGAAATTAGTTCAATTTTAAAGCTAATTAAAGGGGTAAAGGAACTGTCGGAATTTAAGAATTAATTGAATTAACTAAATACAGGTAGTCAACTTTGAAGCTGTGTCAAACTGTTTAATCACTGTTTAATCTTCAAACCAACCACAGCAATTCTAATCTATTTATTACGAAAACAAGTCAGCATATTTAAAGGTTAACTTAAACGCACCGTTTTCCGTGCTTTCTGTGGAAGTATTTCGAGATGAGCTGAATACGTAAAGCTTTCACAAGCTAAGCGTTATATACGAAATGTCAAAAGGGCTTTAAAAGCAGGATAAACTTGCACCTTTTCAGAATTTAACTGCTTAGAGATGAAATGCATGAACTGACACGATTTAACCCTGGAGCTATGCGGGTTTTATTTTATGTCACAGTAACTTATTCCCTTCTTTGAATAATGGAACTGTTTTTCTTTTTTTTTAGTAATTATGTTTTGCATGCTTTCCATTCACTGTTTCATCAAATCTTGAAAAAGATTAGCTATTTTCGTAGTGAACATTTCGTTCATAATCGAAAAGCGAAAAGAAACTGTCAATTGAAAATTAACTATGGAAAAAACATAACAGGTCATCAAAATCATTATCAGCATTTCGGTTGTTTTGAAAAACGCAAATGAACAAATCACTGAAAATAAAAATCATTTAATAACATTATAAATAGTAACATGTTGTATCTAATGATTTTCTTTTAAGTTATTTTCGAAAAATTCAAATTACGCATTTATTAAAGGAAACGTTTAAAATCATTATAAATAATAATAGATTGAATCCAATGTTCGGCACTTCAGTTATTTTCGATAAAAGAAAACGAAACACTTATTCAAAAGAAACTGTTTAGAAACAGTTCAGATTACAAACAGAAATCTAATATAAATAAGAATAGGCCGAATCTAATTAGCAATTTTTGAATAGATTTAATCTAATGATCAATGTTTCAGATATTTTCGAAAAAATATCGCAACAAAACCACTTATGAAGCTAAATGAGTTTATCCCGATTTAAGAATTTCAGTCATAGCTTAACTGGGTTGATAGACACAAAGTTAAAACAAAATGCAATGCAAAATATTAAATGAAAAAAAAGAAATGTTAAACTTAATATGAGTCGCAACAAAGCGTAAGTTAGAAGTAAATGAATATCAAAGCGAATAAATGCGACTATATAAATAACGGATAAGTATCAAAATATATTTAAAGTTCCAGTCATGTCCAGTCCAAGCTAAATGAATGCTGGAACTTCAGATTTAATTGTATAAATCAAGAATGGTGGGACCTCTTTCCTGCATTCTTGATTTGCTGCATTATCTATATTGCCTAAATGAACTCGCCGGGAAATCGTGCTTTTCCCCGCGGGACGTCATTATATCAGGCTCGCCGACCCGTCAATTAAATAAAATGAATGAGCCTCAATAGCACAGTAACAAAATACGAATGCGTCAGAAAAAGAAAGTGACAAACGTGTTTTCATAAACTGTAATAATATAATTATGTCATTGGAAAGGAAATGGGGTGGGCCGTGCGTATAGTCTCTACGAAAATTTCAGTACCTCTAATTTTTTCAGTGTATTATTAGTGATTATCTGATGGCTAAGAGGCATGGTCATGAATGAGCACTTCTTTTTTTCAGCTGCATTTTACTGTCTTAAAACTAAAGGAAAAGATGACCAGTGTCGTGAAAATCGGGCTTGTTTAGCTCCTACTGCAAAAAATAATAAAAAGTCACTAAAATTTAACAGGGTGACAAATGAAATTTTAGTACTAATTTCACATGTGTGAAATAGGAACTCCCTCACGCCTTATCTCAGATTTATGTTTTTGGAGATTGGAGATGGTATTAGATAATTGTTTTAGAAATAATACAGCAATGACAGGACAGGAGTACTATGTATATGAGGGTATGCATAGAGATATGCTATTGAACAGAATGGCTTGAAACATGGTCATGTTTTGAGTCAGCAGATGATCATAGTGAGAAATACTATTACTTCGGTACCATCTAAAAAGAGTTAATTTCGAATACGGCGAGTTCAAACTATTATTTATCTATTTTTGCAGCTATTTTGTTGTATTTCGCGATTTTGTTGTGTTCGCTATAGTCACTTTGCACAAGATACCAAATGCAGTTATTCTGTATTAAACTCATAATCATGACAAAAAGAGAAGACAGAATTATAGATGAAAGTTTTGTAAATACTCCGAGATAAAAATCACCAGTACA
>BGPR01001266.1:101370-114138 GCA_013235015.1 Araneus ventricosus | reverse complement strand
AAAATCGAAGAAATAAAATATTTTAACCGTTCTTGTTTTAAATCAGAGAAAAATAATTGATTTACTACCAAAAAATTTTTGAAAATGATATCTTTATTAGAACATCGGATGCAAGAGTTTTAAGAATTCCGGAAAATTTTACTTTTGAAAAGTGACTATTTTAAAAAAAAAAATTCTCAAAATTCAGTAAATTACATTCAAAATTCAAAACTAACTCATTAGAACGGAAATCGCGTGCTCTTTCCGATGGCGTATCTATTTTTTTCGTACACTTATCCAAAATAATGCTATTGAGAAATTAGTGCGAAAAATCACCGAAAGCAACACAAAACATTAAATAAAAAATTTTCTAGATTAAATTTTAAAATTTCGGCTTCGAGGTGCATTCAGTCACCATTACGACTACCTGTGTGCCAAATTTCATGTTTGTAAGTGCGATAGATTCGCCTGGAAATCGCTGACACACACACACACACACACACACACATTACCTTTTATAAGTATAGATACATTTTTAACACTTTTACAATAAACTCAACTAATTACTGATATATACGTGCATAATATGCACAGGTATTATATGTGTTTGTATTTTTTTTACTTGCATATTTAGTTAGTGGGTCTCAAAATATTTTTTACACAAAAGGTGGGCCGCATAACCAAAAAGGTTGGGAACCGCTGGGTTAGAGCATCAGCAAAAGGAAAGTTACGACAATTCCGTCTGTAATAGCATCTAATTGATTGATCAACTGAGGACATAAACTGTGCGCACTGAAATTGTCCTTTGTATCAATAGATAAAGAAAGCAAGGAAGTATTTCAAGGGTATACGAGTGGGTGGATGTTACATCACATCTTTATTAACAACATTGATTGTTCGAACGCCAAACGATGAATCATAGCACTGAAGCGCCAATTATTGTCTGCTGTTAATTCTATGATACATTAAAATAAAGTGAACAGCCAAAGTAGATTAGCCGGAACATTGCCGAGTTTTGACTCCCTGACCCGGATTTGTCCTGAATTGGAGTTAACTGCCTTCTATCGTCCCAGTTCATGTTAAATTTTTTCAATTAACTCGATCTAAATTTTAACTAACAGTAGTGTCTTCCACCTCGGTTGTCCCATTTAGCTTCGCAGTATAGTGGAGACAATAAATTGTGCATTTTGGACCCATTACCATAAACCTACTAAGGACAAAATTTGATACATTTTTGTAATTTAGGTGCCAGGACCACATACCAAATTTCATTCAACTTTGTAATATTCGTAACGAATAAAAAAATATATATTTGTAGAATTATTAAAATATTTAAAGAAAGGAAATTAATTAGATAAAAAAATCGTTTGGTCATAAAAGAAATTAATTTTAAAATATCGTTTGGCTGAAAAAGAAATTAATTAAAAATATCGTTTGATATAATTCTTTTCTAAAGGTTATAAAAATAGTGTGGCAACAATAAATTTGTCTTTTGCTAATGTTGCCTAGCAACGGAAAAGAATAATGATGATTTTTGAACCTGGAATTCAATGTAAGTGAATAATTTTAACGTTTGTGATGTAAGTGTATGTGTTTGTTTTACATTTTTGTTCTGTGCAAAACGTCCAATAAACATATTATTTTTGATAAAGAAAGCTCTAAGATTCTTCATATTATACTGAAATACATCACAACTTGCTCATTCCATTATCGCCCAGCGTCCTATTTATAGGACAGTTACATTTCACTTTTGTGGCTAAACCAAGCGCATTCCATTGTCTCGTTTGTTTGAACTAAAAGTCAATATGTATTCCCGAATTCCTAAGCAATTTTCAAAAGGCATATACCACGAGTTAGCTATATTTTTAGGACAGAATAGAACACCACTTCATGCCCTGCGGCTATAACCCTTTGGTTATTTAAACAGCGTAGCGGACATGAAAAAAACGCTGCTTAAATGTCTAGCAAATAATGGCGGAGGCAGAGGAATGGAGAAGGTTACAAAAATACAAATCTAAAATTCTGGGTTAATATACAAGAAACTAAGAGGAGTGTCATATAAAAATATATACAAACATATTTTCAGGTCAGAGTGTCATTCTGAAATTTTTTGGTTTCTCTTTCTGTTCACTTTCGAGATAATGCAAGGATTCAAAGGAAATCTTAATTTTTCTAAGTTTTAATATATTTTTAAAATGTTTTAATATATATAAAAAGTTTTAAAAAAGGATTTTTACCGGTTTTTTGGATTTTTTCTTTAAAAAGTTTTAAATTCCTCTCCTCCCCGAAAATAAAACTTTTTCCGAGTTTAATTAGACTTCACATTTAGCTTAATATCTGAGTTTTCGACATGATTTAAAAGACATCTACTGCAGTCTATGCTTTAAATTAACTCGGGAGTTATGGTTTCGTTTAGTTATATTTACGCCCCATTTTTTAATCAACACGAGTTGGACGAACTATTTTAGAACGGGCCTCGTAATTCTGAACCACATTCAGATGAAGAGAACAACATCTGAGTTGGTACCCCCTCTCCATACTTTTGCACCACACCGGAGGGAGGATATTTGATCTATGACGTCAGATTTAATGTACAACAGGCCTACATGTACGACGGAGCTTCAGTGGGATCGGGTTTCGAAACTGGAACATCCAGTTCCGAAGCCGTAAAGCTGGGTATTCACGAGAAGGCCACGTCAGACCTTTGTCCCAAGAACTGGTTTGTATTCCACTCATTCCAGTCTAAAATTTTTAGATAAGTCATTCATGGATGTTCCAAAGTTTGTTTTGAGACATATTGTTTGAGAGAAGGTTAAGGGTCTCATTCTAACTCCCACCCACACTCGTTCCCCGCCAAACGGGGAATTTCCGAGTTTACTAGCCTCGTCGCGGGGCTTCAATCTAGGCAGAAGCCTTGCTTTCTCGCTACTCTTGCAACGGGATCCAATCAGACTTCAAACTATTCTGAATTCCAAACAACCAATCCATTTGGGCCAATTTTTATTGTGTTTCAATATTGACGAAAAGTTTTCCTTTCCCCTTGCTCCAAAAATCTTGGAATTGAGCGGCACTGAATGCCCTGCTTAATCTTACCACTAGGCCACCGTAGTCCTGGAAGCTACATGTTTCTGAGCTATCGCGCTCACATATACACGCACAGAGAAACAGACAAAGCAGTCTACCCTTTGAGGCATGCAGTCCGAAATTAGATTCTGATCTACAGTTTTGATGTCAAGATTATACACTAAAATCTCAGGATTATGCACATAGTGATTATGCTGATATATGAGTCTAGGCTCCCGACTTAAAACCCAACGATTGCTACACCACCTTAATGATTTTCAAGAGCTTCTTCGAATAAATCCATGATCATCTTTCACTTCAAGCCTTTTCCATTCCTGAAAGCAGACATGGGGAATTCTTAGCGCCCTCTTCGTCGAAGTGACAGCGCACCTGAACTATTCTCCGCTTCCACACAGCAGAACTTCCACTTTAGGGAGAAAAGAACAATCAACAGAACAGACACACATATTCTTTAACACCCGCATTTTAGTTTGTTTCTGTAGATTTCTTTATTTGATTAGTTTTTTTCTTCTCTTGTTTGTTGATATTGTATATTTCATACTCATATTTCTTTCCTTTTTACAGTTTTTGTTTGCATATGGTTTTATAAGATACTCCCCCTAAGTTTCTTGTATATTATCCCAGATTTTTAGATTTGTATTTTTGTAACCTTTTCCATATCTCTGCCTCCGCCATTATTTGCTTGACAGTTAAGGAGCGTCTTCCGATGTCTCTTCCACTTCATGTCCGCCACACTGTGTAAATAACCAAAAGGTCGCAGAGGCATGAAGTGGTGTTCTGTTCTGATATACGAGTCCCCCTGTATGAGATCAAGCCGTTCAAGGAAACGGAATGAAAGAGTGGATGCAGGTGTTTTCAAGTATGCGCTCAAGAATGATGTAAAAACAACAGTTCAGCTCTAACAGTTACGGTTACAGTGACGAAATTACTAAAATTTCAAATGATAACACCGCCTTTTTCTATTGGAATGTGATCTTCATAGTGAAAAACCATAAATGGCATTAGAACGGTACCTACAGCACGAAACCCACCGGTGCTACGAAAAGAGTAAGAAAAAGTTGAAATAACCAATAAGAGCAACAAAACGGCAGAGAAGGAGAACATTTTAGTGTGTTTCACAATTTTTTTCCGTATGTGCAAAGTGTCGCTATGTGTGAAGGCGAGCAGGTGGAAAATTTGTGCAACAGAATAAAATGTTTTGCACAATAAAAGGTTCGAAACCCGATTCCACTGAATATCTGTCGTGTATTGGGCTTGTTGTACGTTAAATCATACGTAGGGGGATAAATGTCCTCCTGCTGGTGTGGTACGGAAGTTCGGAGAGTGGGTGCCAGCTCAGGTGTCGTCCTTGTCATCAGACCGACGTTCAAAATTACGAGGTCCGTCCCAAAATAGCCCTCGCGTTGCTTCAAAACGGGTCGTTAATATAACTAAACAACACTAAACTGAGCCTTCTTTCAATGACACGAAGTAATTTCCAAATGGCATCCTATAGCGGAAACTCAACTTCCAGCCAAGTGTCGATGGGTTACTTGCCGTAAAGGACTGTAACTACTTTGTTTGTGTCATTAAAAAATTGATTCGAGTGTTTTGATTATGCAATAATATCTATCGTCACGTAATTTAATGAAAGGTTATGAGGTAAGGGAACCCCGACAATAATATATAGACACGCTGTATTATTTCTTTAAGAAATAAATATCACTTATGGCGGCCGAAAATGCAAAAAGAGTAGTAATTTATTTATTTATCCATCTTTCTTTCAATTTCTCACGTTTTCGTAACAGTGAACTAACTCCTTTACCAAGAACAACAAGCAGGAGTTTTCCCGTATACTTCCACAACAAGGATGTGTTTCCCAGCACAGTTCCTTTTCCTTTTGACTGATTGTATTCAAAATTCGATATACATCTACAGCTTAGGTCAAGTCAAGTCTAGTCAAGTCAAGTCAAGTCAAGTCAAGTCTAGTCTAGTCTAGCTTAGTTTAGTTTAGTTATATTAACGTCCCCTTTTGAAGCAACACGAGAGTTATTCTGGGACGGACCTCGAAATTTTGAACCGCGGTCAGATCACGAGGACGACATCTGAGCTGGTACCCCTTCTCCAAACTTCCTCACCACACCAACGGGAGGACATTTGGCCACTACGTATGATTTAACGTGCATCAGGCCCCATACACTGCGGTTCTTCAGCTTAGGTATGTACACTAAATACCGAATTTCATTTATCGAGTTCATACTTAAAAGGATAGATAGACCCTCCGACATATTTAGTCCAAAATTGGAGGGAGTCTAAATTTGATAGTCTAAAAACATATCTAGAGATATGCCAGCCATACATCAAATATCATCCATCTCCCTATTAGTACAAAATGCTCGACAATATTCATACGATATCTTTACGATGTTGTGCTGCATTCAAAATATTGTAGCAACATCGTGGAGGTATCTTAAAATATCTTGTGCTTCTTGGAGTTATTGTATTCGCAAACAGACTTACAAGTGTGTATCACCAAACGGGTTTTTGAACTCAGCGAGTCTTAATCATGGAGGTTCATCCGAATATCGAGATCACTTTCTCTTTGCATGCTTAGTATACGAGAGAATAAAATCCAAAAATTACAAACTAAGCTTGCAAAACTTTATTATTATTATATTATTTAATTAATCAGTGTCAAATTAAAGGGACCCGAAACAAACCTTTTATTGCAACAATTAACGTGAAAACACCAATATCTCAAGTATGCAAATTTCTATTACCTTTTTGAACTGTGCTATTGATAGAGTTTCCATAATTGCAGCACTGATACGGGACGTTTAAGTGCTAAATACATAAAACGTAAAAAATTGGGTAAGTAATAGTTTATTTTACTCTGATAAAAAATCTATAAAATTTAAACAATCTAATAAAATGAACATGTAGAATGATAAAAAATTTTTTTATATGAGTAAGATTTTTTTTTTTTTTTTAGATTTAACAAATTGTAGAACAAGAATAAAAGAATCTTATAGGCGTTCTTGTTTGAACGTATAAAAAAAATGTAATTCGTTCTTTCTTTATCTTTCTGGGATCTTTCTGGTTACAAGAGGCTTCCTTTGACGAAAGTCAAGCCTCTTACAGAAAAAGTTCCCATTTTTTGAATCCATGCCTAAGTAGGTAACCCTTGATGAAGTCTACTTGAATGGATTCTTTATTCTTGTTCTACAATTTGTTAAATCTAAAAAAAATTCTGCTCATAAAAAAAATGCTTTGTCTGCCTTTGTTTTTTCGTATGCAACAGTATCATCCGCGCTACTGAAACATTGTATTATATTTCTTTGGCTTTTTAATTTCATATTTTACTTGATTTTCTATTTATATATAGAATAATAAAAAAGATGCAAGTCTAAGCCTTTTTAGCCAAGTCAAATTTTAAAGTTGATTTTACTTTCTTAGTTCTTCTTTTTCTTCACATAATTATAAAATTGGGCGCAAGTCATATTAAAATTATAATGACAAGTCAAAATTGATTCATTTGTCTGCAATGACAACATGTTTTTTCAGTCGGACTATTGAGTTGATATTAGGGATAATATTTTCTCCACATTTGCAGTGAGGGCTGGAATTGCAAATACGTATTCGCATAGCTTTATTAGACATGACTTCTGATCAATAAACTTTGTATCTGCAAAAACCTTCAGCCAATTCTCTTCCATACTCAAATTTATAGTTCCTCCGCAGTTTTGGTTGATATCATTTTTCTCTAAATAATCTTTTAGATATACATACTGGTTGAATAGAATCTCAGTGTTGCCAATATCCATGTTTCTTAGTTGTAAATGTGCAATAGTACGTTCTGTTTCTTCCCATTCAGGAACTTGTTGAGTTTAGGGAGGGAACGTGACAAACGGGAAATGGGACTGAGTAGTGAAGTACGGTGACAGCCCCTAGATACGGGGCGTATGTCAACCCTAGATATTGACATAAGGAAATTGAATAAGGCATTTATGAACATAACACACAAATGAAATTAATGGGTACTTCATAGATCTCAAACAAGTTTAATTTTTCTTTGAAGTTATACAGTCATATAAACTTACGCTCAAGGAGAAATTTAAAAACTAAAAAAGACTAACAGAAATTTGAAAAGCCCGGTTTCATCAGCAGCAAATTTAAATTTTTCTAAATAAATTAATATTTGTGTCCATATAGCACTTATACATAGAAGACAAATCTTTTAAGAACATTTTCTGGGTCTGAAACTTAATATGAATGACAATTCGCAGTTTCATAAGTATTACAAATTCAATAAATCATTATCACAACGTAATCGTTGCCTTCAACGAAAACATTGTTTGCTCGAATAAATGGGCGTAACGGAAAAAGTGGTAAAAAATAAAATTGAGTAACAGCTGCTGAATTCGGAATCAGTTTTGACCTTCATTTAATTTTATTTCACTCTGATGTTGTTATGATTATGTATAACGACGAGACATTTGTATCATTATTTTGGGAACGCAAACACGCTGCACCAAAATTCTTAATGAATTCAATTAAATTTGTTTTGGAAATTTTTAAACTTTCCGACTTCGGAAAAGAAACTTTGTAACTGGAGTTATCAGATTTTCGGAACCTTATCAAATCAGCCTCGGTCACTATAGATATTGCTTGAAGGTGTCAAACCGGAACAGTAAGTTGAAACCCTTGACATTTGGTCACTTTTTCACTAACTCAAGCCTGCACAATAACTTGCAATTACGACGTAGAAATGGGAATAATTGTTTTAAGAGGATTTTACTCACGATAAAAAGTGAGAAGGAGAATTCTCCGAAAACTGATTTTTTAAAATTAAATCAAATCAATCTTCAAAAAATATTTTCAATTAATTATTTACTTCAAAGTAAAAAGGAAGACAAATCGGAAAATTTTTTTAAATCAGGACAAATCCAGGAAGTAAAATTTATTCCTGGCCAATGAGTTTAAAATCCTTCCCGAATTATCCGTGACCTCCGGTCCTTTCCTCAAAACCTCAACTTCTATTTTATTTCGCTGTCTCGATAATTTCCTTGGTACTTCATAAGTAGCGATTTAAACTACTGAAATGAAAGCAGTGATTTAATTCAACTTTATTTTTATTTTGTTTTACTCCGATACTGCACAGTTAAATCGCATTTGGTAGTTTTTTACAATGTTACCTTGTTAAATACGAACATCAGTGGAAAGGTTAAAAGATGGAAAACCATAAAAAGTTAACATCACGTAAGACACGACAGATACGAAGTCAATCCAAGAGATACCACATGACGAACTTTAGCATGTCATCTAAAGAGTAATTACAATTCACACTATATGGCAGTTACGCATGTTCGAACTAGTTACACGCATGTTCTGATCATTCATAATTACAATTCACACGGCATGACATTTACACGTGTACTAGTTACACGCATGTTCTGATAACTGATTAACTTTTAATTAACTTTATGATTAACTTTTGGTCAGAAAAAATTTCTTTTGGATGTTATTTTGAAAAAGAGAAGGATGACTCTTGTACGAAAACCTTTTTGCTTAACATTCCTTAGTATTAAAAGCATGAATTGTGTTAATTTGAAGAGAAGGTATTTTAGCTTGCGTCATATTATCTGCTGTGTTTTTCAGGCATAAAAGTGTCTCCAACCCACTGGTGTACATATTTATCTTTAAATTTGATTTAATAAGTTTATGATATCAACTATTTAATATAAATGGAAAAATTATTATTTCACTTACAACTGAGAACTGTACTAGTATATGTGTTTACACAGTTTTATTTGTTGAAGATATCGACAAAGTTTTGTAAACCTTTTGCTAAATTAAAAATATTAGAGATAAATATTCGGTGGTTGTCTTAAAATTTTTTTTCCCTGGTCATAAAATGTCTCTTTAATTTTCTCTTTATATCTGTAAGACTTCTAAAGAAAAAATTTCCATTTTAGTCTTAAGTGCAACAAATCTCCGAAATATAAACGTATTCTTTAAAACAGAACATCATGTGTCTAATATCTAACTTGGCAGATAAAATTTGAAAATGATATTATGAAAGAAAGGAGGGAAAATAATAAAACAGCCTTTTAATCTTTTCATATCTGCATGAAGTTAGATGTAACAAAGATGGGATTTTTAGTTTTATACCATGCACATTTAAGAATATTCATACAAATAGAAGAATTAAGTTAAATAAATTTTTATGTAGTTCATAAATATTCTCTCTCTGATTAATGAATAATTAAATTTTTCCAAAAACCTTTCCGCTTCAGTACAAAAAATTATTTTTAAAAAATGTAGGCCAGTAATAAAATTAAAATTTATCGTTTTATAGTAATTCGTAAATAAAGGTAATTAATGAAATTTTTAAACTGAAAATATGTTATTCGTTTGCAAAGATCTCTAGGGAAGAGTTTTCTGGTTTGTTTACTTACATTAAAAACCTTGGCTTTATCTGCTTGTATGTCATACTTCCGCTTTGAAGATTCTATTGACACCGGAATTACGTATCACAGGCACTTACACTATATGCCCAATAGTATCCGGACACTTGCAGATTTTCACATTTTTTAGAATTTCTCCGGAATAGTTTAACTGACTGCCTTGAAACTTCGGACATGTAAAGAATAGACAATAACTCACATTTTACTTTGAAGATTCGGTCACGAGGGAAATTAGGGGACCGTCTACAAACTGATGAAGACAAAAACGGTTTTGGCCCACCCCGCTTCATAGAATACTGATAACAAGATGAAACTTTTAGAAATGGTAATGTATAATGTGCTTAATATCTACAGGAATTTTCGTAAACTGGGCAAAAATATTTGGGAAGATATAAAAGTTTTCTTAAAAAATCTCAAATTTTCCCACCTGTTTTTTGCTTATAACATGCAGAGTTTTCTGTTATATTATACGAAACTTACGGAAAAGTTGACAATATGTTAGAAAAACATTTTGTAAAAATTATGAAAAGAATGTTTGAATATTACAGGAATTATGAGCATTTTTAGTAAATAATGTTTTACTGCGCATGCGCGAAACATAGTGTAATTTTTCTTTCGCAGCTTTAAAGCCAGATATATAGGGCAACTTATATAAAAATATTCAGTTCCATATCATGACTATTCAGAAAGATATTGGCATTATAACGAGCAGAATTTTAGCTCCTGTCGAAGAGAAGCTAAAAGATGAGGGGTTGTACTCAAATTGATATTTTTTAAACATATCTTTAAATAATTATATTGAATTGTATAGCGGTTAGAATTTGCTGAATACCCATGAAGACATCAATTACGTGCATAACTTAAATTCCAGCTAATTACGCACTATAAATAACAAAAAATTTATTACTTTAATTATATTATTTGCGTGATTATTAACAAGTTGCATATTACAATTTTACGGCCAAACGATATTTTTAAATATATTTCTTTTATGGCGAAACGATTGTTTACCTAATTAATTTCTTTTCTTAAAATATCTTAATAATTCTACATATATATTTTTTTATTAGTCACGAATATTAGATTTGTTCATGGGTATTCAGCAAATTCTAACCACTATACAATTCAATATGACTATTTAAAGATATAAGTCTGAAAAATATCAATTTGTGTACAACCCCTCATCTTTTAGCTTCTCTTCGACAGTAGCTAAAATTCTGCTTGTTGTAATGCCGATATCTTTCAGAATACCAATGATATTGAACTGAATTTTTTATATAAGTTGCCCTATATATCTGGCTTTAAAGTTGTGAAAGAAAAATTACGCTATGTTTCGCGCATGCGCAGTAAAACATTATTTACTAAAAATGCTCATAATTCCTGTAATATTCAAACATTCTTTTCCAAATTTTTACAAAATGCTTTTGTAACATATTGTCATCTTTTCTGTAAGTTTCGCATAATATAAAATAAAACTCTGTATGTTATAAGCAAAAAACAGGTGGGAAAAGTTGAGAATTTTTAAGAAAACCTTTATATCTTCCCAAATATATGTGCTGTGTTTACAAAAATTCCTGTAAATATTATGTACATTATACATTACCATTTCTGAAAGTTTCATCTTGTTATCAGTATTCTGTGAAGAGGGGTGGGCAAAAACCGTTTTTGTCTTCATCAGTTTTTAGAAGGTCCCCTAATTGCCCTCAGGACCGAATATTCAATGTAAAATGAGAGTTATTGTCTATTATTTACATGTCCGAAGTTTAAAGGCAGTCAGTTAAACTATTCCGGAGAAATTCTAAAAAATGTGAAAATCTGCAAGTGTCCGGATACTTTTGGGCATATAGTGTAAATGTAAGCAAGCAAAGCAGAAAACTCGTCCATTGTTAATCGCAAATATTTGCTTCAAAACTATCGTTTGACATTGTTATGTAAATTATTTATCTTGCATTCTTATAAAAATGTGCAGTTAGAATTTGTGCAATTATAGTAGTTCAAGTTTTACTGTTATTTAAAATTACAGGTAAATTACAAGTAAGAATTATTTAAAACTGACTTAACATTGTAAAATTTATTATGCAATATGCATTAGAATTACCAAATTTTATTATGCATTTTTATACACATACTGGTAATTTCTAATTAGTAGCTGATATAACCGGCATTATTCGGAGTGAAAATATTTTAATGAGTGATATTTTTAATGTAAAATAATATTTTTCTTTAAAATATTACAAAAAACAAAATCCTCTAATTGTCTTCAATCTTATTTCTAAAATGAGAGTATCAGTTGCAGCAAACAATTCTTAAAAAACCCCTCAAATTAACTCTTTACTTAAGTTATTAATAATTTTTAAAGAATGATACAAGTTGTAAATAAACATTTTGAGTGACAATTCGGAGTCAAGAAAATAAAATGATTTAAAATTTTTATAATATGTTTATTATTTAAAATAGAAAGGGCAACACCAAAGATAAAATAATATTTTCTGTGACAGGAAACATAATTTTTATTGGATAAAAAATTAGCTGTTTAATTAATTATCACGAAAGCTTCACTAAAACTTTCCTTCTGCTTTATAGCAGATGTGAGAAATTTTTTTAAAATTTAGATTTCTATAGCGTACAAACTATTTACGAATTTTCAAATTTATTTAATTAATTATCAAGAAAGCTTCACTAAAACCTTCCTTCTGCTTTATAGCAGATGTAAGAAAAATTTGAAAAAAAATTAGATTTCTATAGTGTACTAAGTATTTACGAATTTTCAATTTTATTTAATTAGTTATCAAGAAAACTTCACTAAAACCTTCCTTCTGCTGTATAGCAGATGTAAGAAAAATTTGGAAAAAAAATTAGATTTCTATAGCGTGCAAACTATTTACGAATTTTCAATTTTATTTATATAGATTACGAGTTTTATAAGATAATGACACAACAAAACAAATAAAAAATGACGGAAGGCTGTCTTTTCCAAACAGCCGCTAATGTTAAAGGCGTAGGACTACTTTACTCGAGTGACTCTTTTGTTTCTCGGAGTATCTTTGTTACTCGCGATACTTTTTTGTTTCTCGAAGGTATTCGTGATTCTCTTTTGTTTCTCGTAGTAAATCTCAATTCTCTTTTGTTTCTCGAAATACTAATGTATGGAAAATTGGCGACAATGATTTCTAGAAAGCAAAGTTCTTCTCCACATACTCGCTGATGAATGCTGGATCTTCTATTTGCTTCCGAGTAACATTTTCCATGTTGCGGGCAC